>VDFB02378660.1:100768-219393 GCA_007258455.2 Sequoia sempervirens
GGATAGAGTATTAGAGAAAAGGGAAGCATTAGAGAACTTCAGATAGAGGGGGAAGTATATTCTTATTGTAGTAGATGTGAGTAGTGACCATAGATAATATGAATGGATGTTTCCCATGATCTATTTGTGGATGAAAGTAAAATGAACATCCCTTTGCCATTGATGTCAAAGGGGGAGAGTTAGAGAAAGGGGGAGAATTGTGTTTCCATCAATGATAAAGGGAGAGATTGTTGGAAATACCAATTATGCATCACTTGTATCTAATCAAGGGCCACATTATCTGAGTTGACCTAGTAATTAGACTGTCTTATTGTTAACTCATGACCTCTTGGAGATATGCCATCTTGATTCATGTATCCAAGAAGCCTATATATATTTATAATTTACCTTTTGTATTGCTGCTTTATTATTTTGAATAGAAAATATCTTTACTTATGTTTTCATTTTTTGTGATTAGCTCATTGACATTAGGTCATAGGTATACTTCTTGTGTTTATGAAAAATATAACTTATTTAAATAAAATACATTTAACATGACATCCAAAGCTAATGTTTGGATAAGAGACAATCATGATAATACATTACATAAAACTTACAAATATAGGAAACATGTCAATAACACATAGACACATATAACTTAATAATGTGTGAGCTACAATCCATTTAAAAAATATAGAACACAATCATAATAACAAAAAAACCTTCTAAATAATTTAAGTTTATTGATTTAAAGTTTTGCTGGAAAATAAGTAAATAATGTAATAGAAAAATTAACTTTTAGCAATCAAATTTAATTAAAGAACATGTGATAGATCATGAAATGGAAGATAGAGAAGCATATAAAATTACTATTACATATTGAAAGAAAATTTGTAGCAATATAAAACTAATTTAAAATAACACCATAAGAGAAAATCATGCAAACAAGCATGCAAAATCCATAATGCAAAAACCATCAAAATGATACAAGATATATCCTTAGAAAACCTTCACAAGGAAAAAAATTAGCCTCAAAATCACCTACACTCAACGAGATATCTCATGAATAAAAAATACATTACACTTGTAGAGTTTCCATGAATATCTATGAATAATCAAAACTCTCTACATGCACTCCATGTGAACAAGAAAACGAGAATCATGCAACCACACATCCCAATATATGCTTCCTCTCCTCACACATGCAACCTATAGGAGATGCTCAATCAACCTTAGCCAATAAGCTAAGGGTTATAATAGCGAACCTCAACAACTATTCATATGTTTGCTTTTATAGAAATAAGCTTGCACAAACTACCAAGTGGTATTATGTAAACCACATGTCTAATACCATGAACTTACAAAACCATGTCCCCTTTATTTATTTTTAGGTACAAAGTGTTCTCAATATTAAGTATTTTCTCAATGTGCAAACCCACATTAGTTATTTATCCCAATGTTACATACAACATATAAAGTGACCCCAATAATTTAACTCCCAACTTTGACCTTTGCTTGTAACTTCCTCATTTAATGTCGTCTTGCAACCATTTTCACATGGGTGTGCTATTTGCCTATTCCATGATTCTTGGAGACACATAAATTATATCTTCCACATGCAAATAAATTTTACAATAGATATATAAGATTTGCAAAGTGAATAACAAATCAAATACTAACATTCTCCTACTTAGTATTTAAATTTTCAAGATATAAGAACAAGCCAAAATGAGAGATTTAAATGAAAAAAAAAAAGGTCAATTAATTAAATGTAAGTTAATTTATGTTATTTGCCTGCATTCATGTAATTAGCCATAGTCTAACATTAGAGAAAAATGTATCTTTAGCTTACCTTGTTAATATCATTAATCTCGTTTGATAAGTAGGAGGTATTTTTCCGCTGTGGAAAAATACCTCCGACTTATCAATTGATGAGCTAAAAGGGCTCTATAATGAATGGTTCATAAGGCACAACACTTGCTGAAGGTTTTGCAAATGGGGTAACAGCCCAAGCGGGCTTAATCTTGGAGAAAACTCCCTGGTTAAGCGCGCTTGAGCTGGAGCAGTACCGGGATGAGTGACCTCCCGGGACAGACTAGTGCTTCACATCTGTGAGCATCACCTAGATGCAATGAGTGCTAAGTGGACCATTCGATATCATGAGAGATGGGTTCTGGTGAACCACTACTCATGAAACATGGGTCAATGAGTTTGACTCGAAACTACACAGTTGAATCCTGATAGCAATATCATAATCATTAATCTCGGCCCAAAAAAAAAAAAAAAAAGGTTGACTGAGTTTAAACGAATAGCAAACCCATTTGCCATCAAATCCAAATCATTCGGGAAAAAAGTTGGAAGATTTTTAATCTTTTGAATACCTGGTTTCAACTCTAATCGAACGTTACCTTGGATTTTTTCGACTCTAATAATTCTTTCAGAACCTGGACGCACAAAGATGCTTGCTTTATTTATTTGAATTGATCATGGGAGCTTTGGACGTGTCATCTTAACAAGTTCTTTGTCTAAACCATGGCGGACGCCGTACAGTCCAATCGCAAGCTCAAAATCGCCATCTGCCATCCGGACTTGGGAATAGGTAGTCATTTTTTTTCACTCTGTTAACATCATATTACTTGCAGATACAAACAAATGACATTGGTCATTCAACAAGATTAATTTGGAAATTAAACGATGCAGTAATAATTGATACCTGTTATGAATGTTTTGAACAATGTATAATCGTTTTGTATGCCACTGGGGGTTTGGAAGCAAAATCCTACAAACCCTAATTTCATGCGTATACCGTTGAGGTTTAGCTACACATTTACTAAGCACCAACACGAATTAGTGTATAATTAAATCGATAATTTGGTTGTAACGAACACACGGTTTAACTGTTCAATTGTTAGGGTGATTTCTGAGAGATGTTTCTGCATTTCCCGTGATTTGATAAGTACGCATTTTATGTTCTCTGGCGCATCTTACAAAATCTTGACATCTGTTTAAGATATACAAATGGAGGATTTAAGTTTCTGTTGCATAATGTAAGGAGTTTAAAGTTCATAGCAAATTGGTTTGCTTAAACTTTAGGCTTGGGAAGGGTAGAAACTTCAGTGGATATCAGGCAATCTAAATCGAGGATGGAAATTTGATTAAACACAGTTTTTCATTGAAGAAGGAGAGCTAATCTTGTCATTACGGCCAACTGCAATTGTTGTAAGGTTGAAGTGTGTTCCATTTTTTGCATTTTTTGGCCATGTTTCATGGCCTGCAAATCATGTTTATCCTGAGATGTCTTTCATTTTTATGCTTCCTTTAGCATGTTTTATGGTCTTTAACTTTGAAGTGGTTCAGTTATGTGTGATGTCAAATCTTCTGGGTAACCATATACTTCCACCATTTCCATTTGGAATGGACAACTGACTTCAGCCTGTATCTCTTCTGGTAAAACCGGTTCAGTTGAAGGATAAAGATTCCTCTTTGTGTTCCATGTTATTTACATCAGTAAACAAGCAGTTCATGTATTCCTAAGGCTGATGTCAGTAACAATCTTATTATTATGAAGTTTACTTCTCGCAGACACAAAACTGTGTTTCTTACATGTTTAGTACATTATTGTAATCTGTTTTATTCTTGTCTTGTCATCAGGAGGAGCAGAGCGGTTAATTGTCAGTCTACCTTTTTTTTTAATTGATAAGTTAAGGGAGTATTCTTTAAGAGCCCTCACCCAGAAGAACAAAAAAAAATACAGAATGATCCGGAAGAACCAGAAAAAATCTACAACGTAGTATGCTACCAAACCATCACCAGCAAATACTGACAAAATCCGAAAATGAAAGGCATTACTGACTAAACCAGTTAATCTTTTAAGGGTCTAGGCTCAGAAACTTCCCTGGAATCCACTTTGACACTTGTTCAAGGAAAGAGTGGTGTTTAGCATTTGAAACCCTGCTAACAGAAATTGACTTAAGTGTTAACGAAGTAGAGATTTCCAAACCTGCATCTCCGAGAATAATATGGAAATAGTCAATACACAAAGACATATCCTGGCAATACATTGCTAAGTCTGCATGCATTTTAGAAAAGAAGCGGATAACATGACTGAGCTCTTCGATTTCTTCCACCTGTTGCAGAAGAACAGAGGCTCTTTATTTTGACACATGGTTTGAGGAAAGAGTTATGTTTAGCTCTTGTAACCCTGGTAATGGAAATTGACGGGAGGGTTAAAGGCTTAAAGTACTAGAGATTTCCAAACTTCCATCTCTGAGAATAATATGGAAATAGTCTATATACAAAGCCAGATCCTGGCAATATATTGCTAAGCCTAGATGACTCTTAGATAATGAGTGGATAACATGACTGAGATCTTCAATTTTTCCACCTGTTGCAGAAGAACAGAGGCTGTTTACCATTCAGACATGCTCAAATATGAATTGGTGCCTAGAAATACAACCTTCTCGGTGGTGATAATGTCGCTGAGGATCCAGTTGTAGGCTTTAGCATCTGGCAGGTGTGCACTAAGCTTGGCTTTGAAGTCTGCTACAATGGAGGTATGAGTATGAAGCTCGCCTGTATTACTGATACCCTCCTCCCTCAGAACAATTTTTATAAAGTTGAGGATAGCCTCAAGTAGAGTACTGAATGCCTTACAGAAGCAATGGTCTGAAATTGCCTTGCTGTAAGGGGAATCCTGGGAGGAGGTGCCTTGAAACTGGTCACAGTGCTTAGAGTCCATCAAACCTCTAAAACCTGCAGATACAACAATGAAACAAAAAAATGTGCATAGAAACTGGTCACAGTGCTTAGAGTCCATCAAACCTCTAAAACCTGCAGATACAACAATGAAACAAAAAAATGTGCATACAACCCAGTAAAGCCATGCGAAAAGGCAGCATGAGAGTGGATTAAATCATGTGGTCACATGAATCATCAAGAGAGGGCACTAAATGCTGTAATAAATGGCATATGTGCAGTTTCCAAGTGAGGAATTGGTAGCATCCTCCCAAATCAAACGAACTTAAATAATAGGCTTTTCCTGCCAAAATACTTTTATGAAGGCAACATAAAAGATTGTGTCATAATTAATTCATGAGGGAAGTATTCCTCCTTAAGCAAGTGTGAAATATTCCACTCATCTGGAATATCACTGATCTTTGCTGAGAACAGGAATTACTCAATACTGGTGTTGGCAAGGGAGTCCACAATCTCGTTCCTTTCTCTATAACAATGCCTGTAAGAGATCTTGTCAAATGGCTGAGCAATTGGACTAGATTCCTCCATGATATTTCTCAATTGCTATTCAACAAGAGATTTTTTTATATTCTGTGAGAACAGCACGGAATTCCCTTCCACCTCCAATTTCTTGCAGGCCAAAGAAGTTGCCATCTTGAGATCTTCAAGAATGGCCAGAGCTTCTGCTTTGTTATTTGACTTATTGCCCAAATAGAAAGCATCTCCTCTTATAAAGAGACCAGTACAGGAATAAATGATAACTGCTGCACCTGTCTGACCCAGATTACCTATTGCAGCCCCATCAAAAATTAACTTATGAAAGTCTTCATTATGTAGAGACCAAGACACACCCTTATGGTTAAAATTGCTAATGATTACTCCATTGATGGTGGTTTTCTCACTATGTCTATTACCAAAAGCCTCCTTGAAAAATTCCCTGCAATTTAATGCTAGCATGCAAATCTCCTTTTCGAGCTTACTGATCAGTATCTGACATATAGAATTTAAGCCTTTTAATTTTATAGATCACGAATAAATTATGATCAAGTATATGCATCCATTGTCTACAGTTTCTTTAATTTATGGTGTGCAACTGGCAGAAGCTGCATCTCTTTGATGCCAAGATTATAATCATGACCATGACAATCTCAAAACCAGCTTAGCTGAAGACACATGAAAGGCAATCTTACTTTGTAGGAATTTTTTTATTCATGTAAATTTCTTGAAATAAAACAGCCAAGGTACAAGGTTACTTTTAGGAGAAAATTTTGATTTGGATCATTTGTTGGCATGGGCATCTCTTTGATGCTTAAAATACAATTATGACTGTGATCGGCTCACATATGAAAAACAATCTTAGTTTATAAGATTTTTTTTATTCATGTAAATTTCTCGAAAGAAAATGGCCAATGTACAACGTTGCTTGTACGAAATCATTTGTTGGCATGGACACACTACAAGAAAAGCTGTAAAATACTCAATTTTAGGACCATTGATTGCAATGAATGTGCTACAAGAACATGATTATGGTTGATTTAATTTAATGAGTTTTAAATAAAGTCTGAACATTCTTAAATAATTCTTAGCATAGTCTTAAAATTTGCAACTCAGCAAAACTTGGCAGCAATTTTGACTCAAGACTTTGATGACTTGGCATAAATCATCAAATTAAAATAATACAAATTCGTTAACTCAGCAAAACTTGGTGTTGGGTGAGTTTCAGCATGGACTTGCAGAGTACTTGTGACTATTCGCTGTGTGTTCCAGCCTGGAACTCGCCTGATAGTGAGTAGGTGAGTAACTTGGCTGCAGTTGCAGCTCGTGAGTTTTAAATCTATGATTATTAGGTATTAGATTCTATAATCTATTCAAAGGGGCCTCAATTATCTATGTTCTAAAATTCCTTTGATGTGTTTATCAATTTTCTGAAGGTTATAAATTATTAATAAAGAATAGGCAAGCATATGCATCCATAATCTTCAGTTGCTGGAATTGCTGGTTTTGAACTGGTAGAAGCTGTATCTCTTTTTGCTGCTAAAGCTACAACCATGAATGGTTGGCTGATGATGCCTGAAGAGAAATCTTACTTCAGAAGGAAATTTCGTACACGTGAGTTTCTTAAAGGCAAATTGCCAAAGTACAAGATTGAACACAGAAGAAAGTTTGATTTGGATAATTGGTTGGCATGCATACACTGCAAGAAAGCATGCATAATTTTTTTTTTTTGGAACATTGATCAGGCGAGTGTGTTACAAGAAACCTTGTTCTTTTTCCCTTTTATTGATTAAGTTTTAATTAAGTTCTAAATTAGAGTAACTGTGCTTGATTAATTCATAGCTACTAGATTCTATTCAAAGAAACCTCACTTATTAATGTTCTCAAACAATATGTTGACATATTTATTGTTAGAAACTTGGCGTCCAACTAATCAATCACATGAGGACAAACAAGAGGAAAAGTCATTGGAATTAGTTCGAGTGTACCTATTCAAGCAAAAAGGAATTCAAGAGTATCATCTATCATTGCCTATGGATAGATGGACTGTTAGGGACATCATATATGGCTACCTAAATCTCCTACCAAGACCCTCTTGCAATAGTTAGTACCATGTGCTCATATTGTACCACATTGATGCTTCACTCCTGACTTGCCATTACTCCATACAACATTAGATATAGATTTAGAAGGCTTTTTAACTACCTCAAAGCCCTTTCTCTTGGGTGACCATCTCTTACCATCTTGGTATGCCAAAGACATGGTTGGGCCATTTCTTGACTTGCTTGCAATAAAATTATTTCACACAATTGTGAAGGGTTACCGCTAGTAGCCATTCAACTTGTGACTTCGAACCAGGGATTGTTTTTTCCTAATTGCTTTTTCTTGCCATGGAAATAGGCGGCAGTAATTGCTAGTAACCATACACACATCAATACCTATCATCATAGTTGGAAAACCCAGCGAGTACTCAACGAGTTTTCGAGTACTCACGAAATTTTAAGCCAGGCGAGTATTTGCAGGTTTAACTCGCAGTCTCTAGTGATAGGTTTCTTACAAAAACTCACTGAGTTTTTTGGTGAGTACTTGCCAAAACTTGGTGAGTCCGTGGTAAAAAATTGCAATGCAGCCTCTGCACGTGAAAATGCAGGTAAAACATGGGAAGAACTAGGGTTAAATGCGCCTAAAACACAATTTTCAGTTTATAAAACCCTACATTCACCCTTGAAGACCACAAAGTTTTGATATGTTGTTTCAATGAAGCAAAATCCAATCTGAAATTGAGATGTTACAGTGATTGTAAATCCTTGAAACTCAAAGGTAACTCTGTTAGTTTTAGACCAGAAATGTAAATAAGCAGAAATACAACACACTGAACAAAGAACACAGCAAATTACCCTGGGAAAACCCTCCTTCTCGAGGGAGAAAAACCCAGCAAAATATATCTCTTATATAGAGAAAGAATAAGAGCAGAAATCTGCTTACAAATCAGACCCTTCTCAAGGGCGAATTTAATACAATAAATAGATAAATCTCTTCTTGATACAAGCTGAATATAATTATCCTTGAAATCTGATCTGCTGCTAAGTGCAAACTCCTTGAGAAAATGCGAATGAAATGAGAATGAATTGATATGTAAATGAATGATCACCACTTTGTATATATACAAAACTAGGTGACTTTTCATCTAGGTTGGCCTCTTTGAAGAAAATAAAAAATAAAAAATATCATTTGTAACAATGCCGACTTGCCTTGGTAAACATTTATTATTTTAAATTTGAGAGAAAAATATCTCCCGCCACTATAACATCAACACTCCCTCTTAGCTAGGGAGGTATTTTTCCAGTAATCCTCATCATGGAGTCTCTTGACATGACGTCAACAATGGCTACACCCAATTGTGGAAATCCACATCCCAGTTTCAGAGATGTACAAGAGTTCATCACAGAGTCTCTCAACGTGATGTTGTCATAGAGTCTCTCAACATGACATCCACCATAGCTACTCCCATGTGTGGAAAGAAACATGTGTACAAGTGTCCATCACGAAGTCTCTCAATGTGATGTCGTGATAGAGTCTCTCAACATGACGTCCACCATGGCTACTCCCATGTGTGGAAAAACACATGTACAAAGGTTTCATCATGGAGTCTCTCAACGTGATGTCGTCATGGAGTCTCTCAACATGACGTCCACCATGGCTACTCCCATGTGTGGAAAGAACCACATCTCTGTCTCAAAGATGTACGAGGGCTTTCACCTCATATTTTTCCGTCTCAGAGAAATATGCATTATTGCAAGGCTCACTGATGTTGAGTCTCCCTCTCGGCCAAGGCGACATTCTCCACTACTCCAAGCTTGTCCCGAAAATGTGCAAACTTCACTTTGGAAAGAGGCTTGGTGAGAATATCAGCTGTCTGATCATCAGTGCAAATGTACTTGAGTTGAATTGCTTTCCTCAGCACCATATCTTTGATGTAATGATACTTGATCTCCATATGCTTTGTCCTATCATGAAGCACTGGATTTACTGAGAGCTTCACACAGCTTTGATTATCACAATGAATCACAGTCGGCTCCAATGATTGCCCAAACAATCCTGCAAGGAGCTTTCGAAGCCACATTGCTTCTCGAGTTGCTACACATGTTGCAATATATTCAGCCTCTGCAGTGCTAAGTGCCACAGAAGTTTGCTTCCTGCTACACCAAGAAATCATGGCAGACCCCAAACTGAAGCAACATCCAGAGGTGCTCTTCCTATCAGTTACACTCCCGGCCCAATTAAAATCAGAATAGCCTTGTAACTTTAGATTTTCACAGGAAGTATATCTCAAGCCATATCCCACAGTGCCACGCAAGTATCTCAAGATATGCTTTGCTGCAACTAGATGTATTTGTCTTGGCTCACACATGAATTGGTTGAGAGCACTCACCGCATAACAAATGTTTGGTCTAGTATTGACTAGATACATCAATGATCCAATCAATTGTCTATACATGGTGGGATCTACCAAATCTGAACAGCTGCTGAGTCACTCAATTTCTTCAAATTTGTCTCCATAGGTGTAGACATAAACTTGCAATCCATCATCCCAAATCTCTTCAAGATGTCTATAGTGTATTTCCCTTGACTTAAAATAATCTCATTGGGTCTTTGCCACACTTCCAGTCCTGGGAAGTAATGCATAAGACCAAGATCCTTCATCTCAAACTCGCAGGCTAACTCTTTTTTGCATTTGACAATGAGATACTCTGTTCCAGTGAGAAATAAATCATCAACATAAAGAACCAATATCAAAGCCTCACCATCAACTACCTTGAAGTAAAGATTGAAATTTGCATCATTCTTGGAGAATCCCAAGCTCATCAAATATCGATCAATCCTTTCATACCATGCACGAGGTGCTTGCTTAAGGCCGTACAATGCCTTCTTCAATTTGCATACATGAGACTCCTTCCCATGAATCACAAAACCATCTGGCTGCTCAATGTACACTTCTTCAATCACACCATTAAGAAATGCAGTCTTTACGTCCATTTGATGTAACTTCCAGCCTTTAGCTGATGCAATAGCAATAATTGTCATGATAGACGTGTATTGAGCAACAGGAGCAAAGGTCTCCTCATAATCTATTCCCTCCTTCTGAGGGAATCCTCTTGCCACAAATCTCGCCTTGTGCTTTTCAATGCTACCATTAGCTGCATGCTTGATTTTGTAGAGTCACTTGGATGACACAACTGATTTCCCTTCAGGTCTAAGAACAACATCCCATACATCATTCTTGATGATAGACTGATATTCTTCTGTCATTGCATCTCTCCATACCTGTTGGTTGGATGCTTCTTCAAAATTGTAAGGCTCAGAATCAATGATGTGACTCATCAATGCCACATAACCTGGAAACTTCAGTGGTCTCTTGCTTTCCCTAAAGGTGCCTCGAGGAGCTGCATACTTTTCTGCCTCTTGCATAGTTTGTCGAGCCCATAGAGGTCTCTTTCGACCTACAACAATGTCTCTCGGCCCATCAGTTGGTTCTATGGGATCAACTGGATCAATAGTCACGGTTGGTTAATTGGACTTCCTCTGAATCTCAGGAGTCTGATCAGGAGATATGTCCATATCTTGAGGAGTTTCCTGCTCTTCACTGTCTATCTCCATGTAAGACCCTTTAGATCTTTTGAAGGCTACTTCCTCTTTGAAGGAGACATCCCTGCTGATCTCAATCTGTTTCTACCCTGGAATGTAGACTCTGTAGGCCTTTGAAGATTCTCTATATCCCACAAATATTCCTTTCTTGCCTGAAGGTCTAGCTTTGATCTTTTATCCTTAGGCACATGAATATAAACAGGACAGCCAAAAATTCTTAAATGACTAACCTTAGGTTTCACACCTGTGAAGGCCTCTTCAGGAGTCATGTTTCCCAATATTTGATGAGGGTTTCGGTTCTGAACATACACGACGGTTCTGGAAGCTTCTGCCCAAAGGAAAGTTTGTAAATCTTGATCATGAATCATAGCCTTGGCTGCCTCAACTATGGATCTATTCTTTCTTTTGACAACTCCATTTTGCTGAGGGTTGTATGGAACACAAAACTCCCTTTTGATCCCTGCCTCAATGCAGAAATTACGGAAACCTCAAGAAGTGTATTCTCCTCCATTGTCTGATCTCAGAACTTTAATCCTTTTCTCGGACATGTTTTCAACTTGAGCCTTGAATTCTTTGAATCTATCTAGTACTTCTTCAGACTCCTTAGATTTCAAGAAGTAAATCCAAGTCTTTTGAGAATAATGATCAATGAAAATCACATAATACCAAAATCCACTCAAAGATGCCACAGACATTGGTCCACATAAATCAAAATGAACAAGATCTAAAATTCCCTTTGATCTACTGTCACTACTATGAAAGGGACTCTTGATGTTCTTACCAAGTGCACATCCTCTGCAAATGCCATCGTGCTCTAGACTGAGCTTTGGTAGCCCAGTAACCACCTTCTCCATGGATGGAAGAGCTCTGAAGTGTAAGTGAGCAAGTCTCCTATGCCATAGCTCACTTGAACTGATAGAGTCGTGCAATAATGCATGAACTGGATGAATAGAAAGTCTGTATAGGTTCTCTTGACGAACACCAATCACACGAGCTAATTTGATACTAGAGTTCTTAGGCCAAACAAGAACTTTCCCTTCAGAAAAAGCAACCTGGTACCCTTTGTCCTCCAATGCTGAAATGGAGACAAGATTTCTTTTGATTTCTGGTACAAACAAAACATCACTTAAATGAAGGGGGATGCCAAAATCTAGATGAAGAGAGGTGGTCCCAACTCCTTTTACGGAATAACAAGCATCATCTCTGATTATCACTTGCAAGTTGGTTTCTCTTTTTACCAAGTCTGAAAGACCCTCTCGATATCCTGTAATGTGTCGTGAAACACCACTATCAATCAACCAAGTGTCACTGTCAGTTGGAACATTGCTTGAAAGAGCGGAGATGAATAGAAATCCCCCTGAGTCGTCTCTAGATTCCTTTTGAGGTGACATATCATCAACATCTGCAGTAGAAGCATGTTGCTTTGGTTTTGATATGCAATCTCGAGCATAGTGACCATACTTGTCACACCTGAAACATTGAATGTGAGAGATCCTTCTTCTTCTTTGGTTCTGGAACAAAATCTGATTTTCTGTCTCTATTCCTCTTAAAATTGCCTTTTCTCCCTTCTCTTCCTTTCCTTTTGGAAGCTTGAGCAACAAGGACATGATTTTCTTCATTATGAGAGCTTCGCCCATTTCCTCTTGCTGCCAATTTGGATTCCTCTTGAATGCAATCAGCTCAAAGATGATCAAACTTGGGCAACTTAGATCTACCACTAATGCTTTGGATAAAGGGCTCCCAAGATTGAGGAAGACCGTTCAGTGCCAACATAACTAGGTCTCTATCTTCAACTATATCTCCAATGGCGCATAGCTGATCTCTCAACTGAGCAATCTTCATGAAGAAGGAGATGACTGAATCTCCTTTAGCCATTTTTATATGATGGAGCTGTTGTCTCAAAGCAAGGGCTCTGCTGGTATTGTTGATCTCATACAATCCTTGTAGAGCCTCGAACATATCTTTCGCTATCTTCATCTTGGAGATAATCGGCACTAGATGATCCTTCACGGAGTCTATCAAGATCTTCCTAGCCTTCGTGCCATTCTTCTTCCATTGAATTTTCTCAACATCATTGGATGGCTTGGGCACATCATTTTCCACGAAATCTAGAAGATCATTTTCTTCTAAGGTAATAAGAACTCTGAATTTCCAAGAGGTGAAATTTGATGCACCATCAAGCCTATCTTCGACCTTGACTCCGTTCACAATCTTCGATACTTAGATAGACTGCCCTAGATAAGGAGATGACTTGGCTGCTTAAACAAATTTGATTCGATCTTGCTTAAACCCGCTTTGATACCATGTTAGTTTTAGACCAGAAACGTAAATAAGCAGAAATACAACACACTGAACAAAGAACACAGCAAATTACCCTGGGAAAACCCTCCTTCTTGAGGGAGAAAAACCCAGCAAAATATCTCTTATATATAGAAAGAATAAGAGCAGAAATCTACTTACAAATCAGACCCTTCTCAAGGGCGAATTTGATACAATAAATAGATAAATCTCTCCTTGATACAAGCTGAATATAATTATCCTTGAAATCTGATCTGCTGCTAAGTGTGAACTCCTTGAGAAAATGCGAATGAAATGAGAATGAATTGATATGTAAATGAATGATCACCACCTTGTATATATACAAAACTAGGCGACTTTTCATCTAGGTCGGCCTCTTTGAAGAAAATAAAAAAATAAAAAATATCATTTGTAACAAGGCCGACTTGCCTTGGTAAACATTCACTATTTTAAATTTGAGAGAAAAATATCTCCCGCCGCTATAACATCAACAAATTCAAGGGTAATTTGATGCGATGAAATCCCTGAACACCACAAAGCATTGACATAGTTAAGTCATTTGATCTAATGAGACATTAAATACAATAAAATCCTTGAATACCACTAAAAATTGATGCGATAATGTATTCAAACTCCATGAGGATTTGATACAAAGAAGTTCTCTAACTTCAAGAGGCATTAGGCATTTCTTTATCTCAGCAACATGTCAAAATCAAGGAGATTTTTTTGGTTAGACATTATAAAAACTTTGTTTTTTTGGGTTTATAAGCATTGTATTTTGCCTTCTAAAAAATTATAAAAATAGTGTGCACCATGAAGGATTGTGTGGTTTTGAAGGTCTTCATTTGGGCTTGATGGTAGGGGCTCCACTCCTTGACCCTACAAACCCCACCAAACGATTTTTTTTCATTTTGTAGCTATATTTTGTATAAAATTTGTAATGTCCCTTTTTGGGCGAGCAAGAGAAAATAAAGAGAAAAAATAATATTTTATCATTTTGATTTTTGGCGCCCTAGGGAAGGAGGCGCCTAAGCATTGGGGCTGGGCGATCCCTTTTGGGGAGCTATAAGGTGAAAATAATAATTAAAAAAATAAATACAAAATGTAATAATTTTGAATTACAAGTTTGGCGCCCAAAAAGTGAAATTAAAAATAAAATAAAAAAAACAAATTTGCAAGGAGAAGTTGGCGCCCAAGTTGGGTCGGCCAAGTGGGAGTTATAAGGGTTGATTGCTATATATACAAGGTTCATTTAGAGGTTTTGATATCATCGTTCATTTTATTCTTCAGTTCTGATCAGCAGTTATTGCAGCCATTCCAAGGATGAAAACCCTTGTGAATAGTAGAGGAGTTGGACGAAAACCTAGCTCTTCAATGGGGGACTTCATGATGGAGGTTCACTTGTGCTTCAATGGATTTTGATGTGGATTTTGATGCTCAGATTTTCAGATCAGTTATCAGCAACTTTGGAGGGTAGTTTTGATGCTAATTTGACCTAGGGTTTCACCCTAGTGTGGAGCGCCTAAGTTGCTATTGGTGCACCTTGTTTTGGAAGGGCGAATTTGGCAATATTGGAGGTTTTTGACAAGTTTCAGAGGTTGCAAACCCTTACCTACAGACCAGCAGGCCAACACACCTTTGTGGTAGGGTTTGGAGACATTTCATCATAAATTTGCATTCATCTTTGCATTCTGTGATAGTTGGAGTAATTCTCCCAGCTAGGGTTAGTGTAGATCAGCATTTTTTTGCATATTTTGGTTTGTAAGTAGGGTTTCTTCATATCAGTAAACTACTGTACATTGCTGGGCGTGTTTGGAGCCCATTTTATGGTGAACTTGCATACATATTAGGTCTGATTTTGTAGCAGCAGACTGAACAATTGTAATCAGAATTTGCATGTTTTGGATGGACAAATTTATGCTTCATATTGCTGGTTACATTCATGCTTGATGTTAGATGTATTTGTCATATTCCTTGAGGCATTTTGGATGAGTTTATATTACTGTACATGCTTATTTCACTTTAGAAATTTTATATCAGCACCTAGGGTTTTAGCATAAATTTTGAAGAGCAAAACTTAGGTCAAAGTTTGTGTTTCAAAAATCAGAAAATTTGCATATATCCTAGTTGGGATATTTCAGTGGTATCAGAGCCTTGATCCTGCCAACCTGTGGTGTTAGCAACTGCATATTAGATTTCAGCAGTTGGTTGATGTGTCTTCTACATTTGGAACTATGGATGCAACTATGTTTCATGGATATATTTGTACCAGATTTAATGAATATTACTCTCTTCCTAAGAAAATTCAAGATATTCTCACATTCAATAAATTTTTGGGTGGATCAGAAGAAGAAGACGAAGTAATTTTGAGAAGAAAAGTTGTAAAAAGGGGGGAAGAAGTACTTGTTTGTGACTTGCAGCCTACAAGTAATTATGAGGAGGACAAAATTTAGTTAGCATGAAGCCCTAAAGAAGACATGTTCAAAAGTTCACTTCAGCTCTATGAGGACAAGGCCAAAGGAGATTCACCTATTAAAGCTACAAATAAAGAGCACATGAAGATTGAAGAAGATATCGCCATGAAGGTTGTCAAACCGGCCATGTTAGATCAACTACATGAAGGTATGGGTTCTTGTGATGTTTCATTCATTGAGCTTAGCATTGCTTCATCACCTTTACATCATTTTGGAAAGGAATAAAAGTGTGGTTTGGGTGTCCTTAAATCGGATGTTGCCCATCCATATGTGAGCAATTCAAAAATTTAAGTATGTAATGAACAAAGTGAATTGGATAGGATTGATTGGACATTGCAAGATTTGAAGGATCCCTTGGTGGTTAAGGAAGTTATAGCTGTACATACACTTTTTAGATCAGCCTTGGAGGAAAAGCATGATGTAGAAGATTCTACTCACTACTTTGATGGTGACCCTTTGATTGAGCATGATGATAACCTAGTTTCCACACATGGATGTAATGAAGAATAGGCCATGAAGGAAGCTGACTTGGAGGTGCACATTTATGAAGACCAAACAAAAAATTTGCATGGAGGTGTTGGGTCTCATAAGTCACATCACTTGGAAGGGCAACTGAAGGTAAACGAAGGTAAGATTGTGGCAGCCCTAACTCATTTTGATCATGTTCATTAGATGATGGTAGGTTTGTGTTGGAAGGCTCTAGGGAAGCATGAAGGTCTTGAAGGAGGTATATCTCTTGATGACTTGCATGAACTCAAGGAGGCTTTGGTGGTAGTAAAGTCAAACTACCTACACTTGTTGATAGAGATCATCTCCTCACACTCGGTGAGATATACTCGGATGCTTTGAGAAGAAAGGAAGAGGAGGTGGACAAGCTCACCCTTGAGCTTGAGGATGTAGTGGATTCTTTGAGGGGCACTCAAAGGGCTCTCCAAGAATTAGATGATCATGAGGATAAGCTTTGTTGGAAGATGACAAAGGGTGGAGACATGGAGGGACATAGAGGATGCCATGAGGAAGTCATGAAGATCAAGGAAATCTATACACATGAAGATTTAGCTTGTAGCCATGGGACAAAATTATGGCACATGACACACTTGATTTTCTATTGAAGATATCCCTTGGATCTGCACTAATGAATGAGCACCCATTCATGGAAAGAGAGATGATTGAGATTGAGGAAGACATCACACTAAAGCATGAGGTAAGGACTGATTTTTTAATGTATGACAGTAGTCCCATATCTTCAAATTATCATGTTATGATAGCCAAGAGGATCAGCCTTGAGGCTTATGATTTTCATGGAGAAACTCATATTGGACCGACACTTGTTAAAAAACATGCAACAATGAGGAAGGAGAAGTTTGAGGTGATTGAAGGCACTACAAAGAGGTATGATGAAAGTTCTGATTTTCTGTTTTATGACAGCAATCATATTTCTGTGTATAACCATGAGATAGCAGCTATGTCACATGAGGGGAATGGTGTTGAGGGATCTCCCAATGTTGGCACTCAAGATGTGAGTGTCAAATAAAAGGAATGTATTGTGGATTAAGGCACAAAGGTTCTGATTTTGCATACAATACTAAGAAAGATGTGAAGAAGACAAAAGGCATGTGTGATGGGTGGTTGCAAATAGCTAGGAGAGCAAAGATGTTGGCTGCCCTACTTTCAGGATTTGTGGCACATATCATGGATGCAAATTCAAATGAAGATACTATGGAAAGGTATGATAATTGTTCCGATTTTCTGATTTGGAACAATAGTCTTTGGGTTTCACATAATCTTGAGTTGGCTGCTCCTACTCATGAGGATGATAGTAAAAAGGCTTCTTCTATTGTTGGCACTCATTTGGGAGATGAACATGAGGTCTTATTTGTGTGTCCAAGACACAGGAGGACCAAGCTAGTACGACATGCCATGAGAGAGGTGAAGAAGATGTTGGAACACAGCAATCTACTGAGAGGGGGGGTGCAGGTGAATAAGTAGATCAAATAAAACTTTATGTTTTAACTCTTAAGCAGATTCAAAGAACAACTTGCAGAGATTACATACATACACACAAAAACTCATAACACCAGATGTACGTGGAAAACCCAATATGAGAAAAACCATGGTGAGAATAGCTGCTAGGATCTACTGTCCTAATCCAGCCTCACAATAGAACCTCACTGGTTACAATGTTTAAGGGCACCAACCCTAAGGAGACACCAATCCCCTAATTTAGGAGCACCAACTCCAAGGAAGTACCCACTCTCTAATTGAGCACCAACTCAACTATCTGATGGCACCAACCAATCAGATTTACAATAACAATATGGAGCTACAACTCTAGATTACAAGTGATTCAAATGAATCCAATTCTTTGTTATAGACTTGATCTGCAATTGCTCATTCTCTACTATTTAGAACATCCGCTGTTCTATCTCTCTTTGCTGTTGCTACTAACTCAACAACTCATATCTCTGCTCTTCTATGTAATCTGCACATTCTTTGCTATTGTTCACTCAACAACTCATTTCTCTGCTCTTCCCCCTTTCTCTTCTCTATCTCACTGCTCTGCACTTAGAACATTCTTTGTTCTATCTTGCTAAGCTGCACCTCTGCACTTCAATGCATATCCTAGAAGATATTTCTTGTAACTTGTCTAGGTCTTCTTCTCATTACATATGCATACTCAACCCTCACTACTTCATCTACCTCTTTCGTTCAATTTCACATACTTGCCTTCACCGACAAGTTTCTTCTGCACCTCAAGCCCAACACCACCGTTCACATTCAATGCATTTTCTATAGTTGACGTCAATCAAATCTAGGATTTCATGCTTGATCGACTTGTTCTAGATTTCATAGCCACTTGTGCATTAATGGCGTTGTCCATTTCTTCCAATCACCAACAAGAATGTAGTTGGGGTAGTTGCTCCATTTACTGCGCCATAAATCCATTTGTCTAAATTGGGAGTTTCGTCGTTTTTCCTCTTGGTCATTGACAAAATCAAATCTTTAAGCATTGGCCGTTCACCTCTCTTTTCGCGCCATGATTAGACATTTATCACTTAGCCGCCTCTCTTAAAATCATAACCATCTGATTAAACTGGCTTTAAATGATGGCCGTAGATCTTTAATGATTCGTAACAACGATGTGAATCATCTATTCGATGCAATCAATGAATGCCACTTGTCACTGTGAACACATGTCACCTTTCCCGCATTTCCGCGTTAGTCAACATCGGTCAACACATACCTTTCACGGAATGGCGGAATTACTTCTTCATTCATGCTTGTTGGGGATTGGGGATCACTAATCCCTCTTACCTCATACTTGAGGTGCATTGTAGGACTTAACAAGCAAGCCCAAACACTTAAGTCCGAAGCTTCTCCATACTTGTGAGGGTTCGGCCATTGGCCTTACCCTTTACCTTTTACTATCCTTGACTCCATTGCAAACCATCACTCAGATCTCCGAAACTCTGAAGCTTGCATGAGTTTGTCGGATGTCAGGGTTCGCCCTTTCACCTTACCACTTTCTTGCCTTTTGGCAAGATGTAAGCCTCCCTACTGAACTACGATGCCCAAACTTTTCTTTCTCAAGCCTAAAAAACTTTAACCCTTTCGGGTGTCGGCCTTCGGGCTTTCATTGTTCTGCATACTTCACAAATTTGTTAAGGCATGAGCCTTAATGCCAAACCGCGAACATTGAGGACATTTCGGGTGTCGAGGTTCGAGGTTCCTTTATACCCCTTTGATCACTTTAGTTAAGGCGTAAGCCTTAACTTCGACTAGCAAACATCGAAGCCTTTCGAGGTTCGGTGTTCGAGTATACCGCATATTCCATACTTAGCAATGTGTTAAGGTTTAAGCCTTAATGTTGATCTCCGATCCTCGAAACCTTTTCAAGTATTGGCCTTCGACCTTTCTGCTTTCTGCTTATTTGGCTCAATGTTAAGGCATAAGCCGTAACTCCGAAGCTAGAAGTTCGAAACTTCCTTCTTCATTTCTTTGAGGCATTTGGTATAGGGTATGATCGAAGCCCAAAGTTCGAAACCTTATTGGACTTGACTCAATTTGTCTAACTCTTTCCTTCTCTGGCAAGTGGTATAAGGTAAGCCCAAGGCCTGAAGTCCGAACTTCTTTAAATCTTTAAGGCTTGCTCTAATGACACCATAAGGTTAATGAATCTCTCTTTTTGCCATCCTTTTGAAGCCCTTTTGACATCAATGAGCAACTCCTCACTTGATATTACTTAGATCTCCTTTTGACATCAATGAGATGCACTTTGACATCAATGACAATCATATTGCCAACAGAAGATTCAAAGTATGTGGCATATGAGGAATGAGCTTTGTATGGTGGCCAAGCAAGTGGAACAATCTGGTTTGAGGTATGATTCAAAATCCCTTGTTTGTTCACGTAGCTTGCTTTATGAGGATTTGGTGTCACCTCCTTTGGAGAGCCATTTGAAGGCTCACATCATAGACTTGGATGGCATTATTGAGCATACACTTTGTGGATCAGCCACTAGTATTATGCCTTCATATGTCGATGGAGATATGGGTAATGCAGATTTGGTGTGGTCTTTGATCATTCATGGAGCACTTGAGTTTGCTTGTGATGAGTGTCATCATGTTGATGACTCCTTGGTAGAGTATGTAGCTGCTCTATTTCAGGAATTTGTGATGCATGCCATGGGGACACTTGCTTTTATTGGGCATACTTGGGAGGTGAAGCTGCACTTTGACACAAGGTGTGGAGGTATTGCTATAATGTTTGGTTTTGAGTTATTAATGCTTGTGTTCTAGCTGGACTATGTCATAAGGATTGGAAGAAAGCATGAAGATCTTGGCCTTCTTGCCCCAGTTCATGAGGATCCACTCCATTCTCGGCTAAGAGAAGACTGTTCTGCCTTATTGCACATGGAAATCCTGCAGGATACTTGGAGGACAACAGCTGTTTGGGTGTTTTGGAGAGGTTTGGATCATCTCTTCATCAGGGGGAATGGCGTATGGATGATACTCTATCATCATATGACATTGGCAAAGATATTTGCACTCACTTGGGTCTGATTTTCAATTGGGAGGTTGTTGTTTTTATTGATATCAGCAACATAGGAGGGGCTGATATGTTCTTCTATGTACCTACGTGGGGCCTCTTGCACATTCATGGGGAGTCCTTTGAAGTTGAAGAGTTGGTTGATGTTGATAGTTCCTTGAGGTGCATCCATCTCCTCAATTTTGGTGAATGTGGTAGTATGATGATATGGGATCCAGGTGGTGGTATGCTTGTCATTGCTTGAGGACAAGCAATTTTAGGAAGGGAGCATTGTAATGTCCCTTTTTGGGTGAGCAAGAGAAAATATAATATTTTATCATTTTGATTTTTGGCGCCCGAGGGAAGAGGTTAAATAGCATTTAAAACAGAGTTAACAAATAAAATCGAGATCTGCATGAGGACCTTGTTGGGACTCAAATTTTTTGTGCCCTTTTTTGCTTGAGTCCCTCCATTTTACATGTGTTGCCTTGGCCATTTGTGATCCATTTGTTGATAACGCTTTGAGAAATCATTTTGTTGGGTCCCCATGTTGAAGTGTTGTTCAAGAGGGATAGGAAATGTTCAGGAAGTTTGTTAAAATCTATGTTACCGAATCGTGGCTTTTCCTTGCCGATTCCAAGTACGGGATGTCCTGGAATTGGGTACCTCTTGGAATCAGACAGGGTTCGGGATACTGGGTGCAAAAACGTTTCTGCTTTGATGTGATGAATCTGGATATTTCTGCAACAATTTTGAGGCATTTGGCATGGATTTCAAAACCTTTTTCCATTTTTTCGCATGAAAACGAAACGCCAAAACCCTAAGTCTAATTTTAGTTTGTCTCTCCTACTTATTTTTCTCTTAGCCGCCATTGCAGAAAAACATGAGTTTGGACTTTGCAAGCACGATTTTAATTTGTTTTTCGCACATTGCGGTTGGAAGTTGAGGGTTCCGAGTTCCAGATGACGGCTGCAAGCTTTGAATTGCAGGTGCAACGGTTGCTTACCTGCTACAAGTAGGCGTGATGGTTGCAAGCTACACCTAGGTGCGTGACGGTTGCAGGTAGGCTTTATTCGATTCATTTTCTTTTAAAGTTTAAACTTTAAACTAAAGTATAAAATTTATTATGATTTACACTGTTTTAATAAATGTAAAAACTAAATTTTTTATTATTATATTATAATTTTTTAATTATAAATTATAAATTTATAATATATGTATAATGTATTATTATTACATGAATAATTTATTTATTAACTTAATGATTAATAATAATATACATAGTATTATACTATTATATAATATACACATAAATATAAATATTATAATTAAATAAATAATTGTTTTATAAATTTATAATATATATTAATATATATAGTATAATGATTTAATTTATATTTATTATTTATTATTTCAATATTGTGTAGTTTAAACTTCAATTTTAAAATTTATTATAATAGATACAAATATTAAAATATTTGTTATTATAATTATATAATTTAAATATAGATTATAAATTTATAGACTTATAAAGTGATAATTAATTATTAATTTATTAATTAAAATTTTGTATTAATAACTTATTTTTAATAATAAAATTATAAATTATAATATTGTATATAGACTATGGTAACTAAGTAAACTGTAATATTTTTATAATATTATTAATTGTCTTTTAGGCTGCAAATATGCATATATCTATGATTTTAATATGTTTTTTGTATGGACGTACCCAAACGTACCCACCCCCCATTAAAATTTTGGTCGTACCGGCGTATTGTACCCATGTACCCGTACCCGTACCCTACCCGATTTGGTAACTTATGTTAAAAATAAAATGAATTAAAATCAGTTAGATTATGGCATGTGGGTTTTATTTGTCCATCTATACTAGGTCTGATTTGCTTAGGTTTTCTTGCAAGGTCTTGACTGGTTGGAATTCCTTGCAAAAGGAAGAAAATGAAGGAAAATAATCTTAAGTCCTTTTGTAGAAACTTGATTTCTTGGTGAACTTGCCCTTTTAAAAGTAGGTATCTTGTTCAGTTGCGTAGTTTGGTCCAGTTAAACATTTCCGCATACTTAAAGGCCTTTTGCAAGATCCTGGTACCCATTTGAACTGCACCTATTGAAAATTTAGAAAACTAGTTCACTTGTTTTTTCCCACACTCGACCATTTATAAGATAAATTTAAATGTTTGTGGAAGTTTGGTGCTTGGTTGAACCTGATTGATATCCACTTAACTATTAGCTGTTTCACTTAAGTTTTTCTACATAAAATCCTTTTGCAGATTTTTGCCCCCTATTTGAACTTCCTCATTTGAAAGTTACTTGTCCAATTCACTTTAAAGTTTTGCGTCCCATACCTTCGTGATGTCATTCCATCACTTTTGCATTATTGCCCCTATTGCAGAGATTCCATCACCAACTCAATTGAACCTTTTAAAATCCACATTCTTATTTGGTTAAGTTTGTCTACCTCTCAAAATCAGTCCACTTGTATTTTCTTGCATGCCATCCATTGTTGATGTCACCATGTCCTTTGATGATGTCATTCCACCCAGTTGACGTCATCCCATCTCAAGCACTCCTATTCCATGACGACATCATGCTTATGTCATGGTGATGTCATCTTGTCGTTTTGTTAACATCATCAACAAAACTTGCCATCTAAACTAGACATCGAAGCATTGTGAATTTGACAGTTTCAGTTGCGATGGTTTTCTCCCTAGGTTCACTTCAGAAGGATTTCTCTGCAAATCCGATTTGATGACTAACTCTTGCAAATGGTTTGGTTGCACCATTGAGCTACACAAACCTTCATTCTGACATGCAAAAAGGTCTTGATCATAGTTCCACAGGGACGCGTTCCCCCTGAAAAATGGGCTGTCTTGGAGACGGGGACGTTTCCGAGACGCGGAGACATCCCCCCGCCGTCTCCCTGTCCCTCCGCCGTCTCCTGAACGTTTCCTTGAAAAGGAGACTTCGTCTCCACTCGGAGTCTTCTGGGCATCTCCAAGACTCCAAGTTTCCCACGTCCCCTATTAAAATAATGGTTTTTAAAAAAAAATTAAAAAACTACAGTTTTACATAGTCAAATTTAAAGTTAAATAATAATATAATTTTTTTAAGACTTCACTAAAGTAAGTGTAAATTAGTTTTTTTTGTTTTATTTCTCATTTGACATTCTACCTGTGCATGCCTGAGAGCGACCATCTGGAGACTGCGCAGAGAGTTTGAGAAGTGCGACTGCATCTGGAGAGCTCAAAATTCATCAAATTTCTTTAAGGGTGGCATTATTAGTAGGTATGTTGCATTTTAGGTTTTTATTTTTAATTTTTTTTTTTGCGTTTTGAAAACCCACGACGGGCAAGGGCACGTTGCAACAGGGAATAAATTTATAAAATTTTGAGCGAATCCCTCAAAGGGATGTTAGCTCATGGAAGACGATTCATCGCCTCTTCCATGAGCTGACATCCCTTTGAGGGATTCGTTATTCTTGATTCTTCCAATGGCAATCAATGAACATTGAACCATTTTAATAAATAAAATTAAAAATATTAAAAAATAATTTAAAAATATTAATTGTTTTCAATCAATTTCTATTTTCCAATAAAGTTTATTTATAATTTTATGGTCTGCAAAATGAAATCAAAAAATCCAAAATGTGGAAGCACAGGCAAGGCATGTGAATTGTTTGACTGAATGCATCAAGGGTTGATGAATTCAGTCAAACAGTTCACATGCCTTGCTTTTGCCTCCACATTTTGCAGACCAGACCACATTTTTTATGCTTATCTTGCAATATTGCAATCCATGAGACCACATTTCTTTCAAGTTTCAAGTTTCAACTTTAAGTTTTAATTTTAAATTTCTAAGTTTGAGACTTTGAGTTTATAGGTCTGATTTTTTTTTTTACATCGTAGGTCTGATTATTTTTTAACATTTTTTTTGCAGCATCATCATCATAATGAGTTCACACAACAAAAGTGATGATGAACCAGAAATTCAAAGTGCAAATGATTCATCAGATGATCTTGACTTTCAAATAGGAGGGGAGGCCGAGGGTGACGTTCAACAACAAGTACAACATGGCTCAGCCTCAAATACTCAAACTACCACAAGTTCCATTGGTAGTAAAGATAATAGCTGCCCTTCAGAACTCCTTCAAGAATGGGCCAAGGGCCCCTTTGATCCAAAAAAACCTTTAAAACAATTTGCATCCAAGGTAGCAGCAAAGCCTGGGGCAATTGGGGGCACTAGATTATGGAAGTGTCACATGTGTGAACTTACATGGTTTGGTAGCATTACAAGAACTAATGCACATTTTCTTCTTATTCGAGGCAAAGGTGTAGATGTATGCAAAGTTGTGCAAGTAACTTGAAGTACAGGGTTGAAATTTTAAAATTATGGGGTTGTAATGAGGATGAAGTGCCTACATCTGCTACATTGCAACATAAGAGTATGGGTGATCAGATTTCAACAGTGTCTACTTCTACTTTGCAGAGTCAAAGGCCACCAAATCCGTTCAGTTCAATTGCAGCAGAGCCTAGGGGGAAAACGTAAGATGGCATCTTCACAACCTTTCGCAGATTTATTCAATGTGTAGGCAAAGGATGAGGCAGATGATGCCATTGGAAAATTCTTCTTTGCCAATGGCATTCCATTCCACATGGCTCGCTCTCCTTATTATAAGGAAGCTGTGTCAAAGATAATAAGGGCAGGACAATCATATGTGCCACCAGGGGAGAATAAATTGAGGACAACAATCTTGGATCAAAACTATTCCAAGATTAATATTTTGATGGAGAAGATGAAGAGAACCTGGGTTACAAGTGGATGTAGCATAGTCATGGATGGGTGGACGGACATTAGTCATCGTCCACTCATCAATATCATCATCACATCTACTGCGGGCCCTTATTTCCTTAGGGCTATTGATTGTTTAGGGCATAGCAAGGATGCCCATTATCAGTTTCAGATCCTCAAGGATGATATAGAGGAGGTCGGGCCACAAAATGTGGTGCAGGTAGTGATAGATGCGGCCCATGTGTGCAGAGCTGCAGGGAGGTTGATTGAGGCAGCCTATAGACATATTTTTTGGACTCGTTGTGTGCATGCTATGAATAATGCACTTAAGGATATGGGTAAAATCAGCTAGATCAAATCTATTGTCAGTGATGCTAGAGATGTGCAGATGTTTATCTGCAACCATCATCATTCCCGTGCACTTTTCAGGTCCTTCTCCAAGAAGGAATTCCTGAAACCTGTAGAGACTTGCTATGCATCATACTTTATTCTCTTGGAGAGGATGCTTGAGTTACAAGAGCCATTGCAACTAATGATAATGACAGCAGAATGGAGCAGATGGCTTGAGTTGAAGACACAGCAGGGATTGAGGGTTAAGGAGGTGGTGAAGAATGATGTCTTTTGGGTTGATGCCAAATATATTGTATCCATCATTGAGCCAGTCTTCAAAGTTATTAGATTTGGGGATTCTAATGCACCTTCCCTTGGAGAGGTATACGAGTGCATTGATTCCATGCTTGATCGAATGAAGGCTAAAGTGCGAGAGAAGGACCCCACAATGCAATCCTACATCGAGCATATTTATCCAATCATTCAGCGTAGATGGGAGAAACTCAACACTCCCTTACACATGGCTGCCTACGCATTGAACCCAAAGTGGTATGTGCCACATCCAGGCAGAGTGACACCTATAGAGGATGCTGAGGTGAAGGAAGGGTTCATGAAAGCCATTGACAAAATGTATGATCCTCTAGAGGCCAGCTTGCTTCGTACTGAGTGGAAAAAAATTGCTACTCTTTGGGGATATTCAGAGGCAGCCAAAGTAGATTTGGAGACTATGTCATAGGAGGACCCCAAGTTGTGGTGGACTATGCATGGGCCTAGATCTTTGATTACTACTGTAGCCATTCGTTTGCTGTCCCAGGTTTCTAGTTCTGCTTTTGAGAGGAACTGGTCCACTTATAACTTCATCCACTCTGTTAAGAGGAACAGGCTCACTTCTAGGAGGGCAGAGAAGCTTGTGGCTGTCCATAGTGCCTTATGTCTCATTTATCGCAGCACAACTACATACAAGGAGAGTCCAACAGCCAGATGGGATGTAGAGCCAGAAGAGCCATAACAGATAGATGATGATGCTACACAAATAGGGCTGGTTGGTATTGGTTTAGATGAGCTTGAGCATTTGGGGTCCCTGTCTGACGGTTCCAGTGATGAGGAGATTGGCATGGAGCTTGGAGTTGGAGATGATTAGATCATTAGAGGCATCAAGCCATTAGCTATTTATTATTTAGTATTTTGTTTTTGAAGTTTGAAGTTTGAACACTGTTAGTGTTGTGTTGATAACTTGATACTTGATTGTAATTATGAATCATGACTATGAAATTTTGAAATTCAAATTATGAAATAGCTAGTTCTCGTTCCAATCACAATGTCTATTAAGTTACAAGTATATTTTGATTTTCATTGTTTCAATGTTCACTAGTTCAATGAAATTATTGCAATGTGTTTAAACTCTAAAATTTACTTATTCCTTAGGCTTTTACAGTTATACATCCTTTTATAACTAATTTTTCAAGTACTATATGTATTTCAGCCCACCGCTCCCCCGCCGCCCCCCCGCCGCTGTCCCCCCGCCGTTCCTTTGCCGCCCCCAAACTTAAGTCCCCGCGCCCTCGCGCCCCCGAAACCCGTCCCCGTCCCCGTCCCTGTCCCGGAAACTCAGTGGAACTATGGTCTTGATGGTGCCAAAATGTCCAAAATTTCGCCATTAATGCATCTTCCACCTGCTTGGGACTTAATGACATAATTTTCAAAATATGTTTGGGTAGCAAAATTTCATGTCTAGTTTGCTCCTAGCTACTTGCCATTATTGCAGAAGTCGCCCACCTACTAGAATTCAATTCCCATGACATTGTTCAATCTAAGGCACCCATTTTGGGTGGGAATGATCCTATGCTATTGATTTGGTGGTGTTGTGAATTAGGGTTTCGCCCTATTGCTGTTATATTGAAGATCTTGGTCATTTTGAAAAGAGGTTGGTTCGGCTATGGTTCTTCAGATGCTAGAGAGCTGTTAGTGTGTTGTAGGATAACTAGAAATGCTTGTCTAGTTTGTCAATGGAGTTTAAGCCTGTGGAATCAAATAATACCATCATCGCAAGTGGATTTTGTTGCAGAATATCTCCAAGGCAATAGGTATATATCTAGGAAAGTTTCTGAGTCATAGTTGGAGACTTTCCCTTGTCACATTTGCTGACAAGTATGTAATACTGAATTAGATGAGTGTAACAACACTTTGAAAATATTGCAAGATTTGTAATTATCTTTCTCGTATTATATGTGGATATGTGTAGTTCTGTTATGGATTAGTAAATATGTTCTACCATAAAATCCACAGTTTGTGTTGTATGCAAATATATAGCTCAATCTTCTTTCAGTTGTAGTTTGTTCTCTTCCAATGTATTGTGACTCTGTTGCCCAAAGAACAGGAACCGGTTTGAGACCATACACCAATCTCACATCTCAAAGCAGAAGAATAAATTAGCAGTATAGGAGTAGGATTAGTTTTGTGCATTCACGACCTCATAATATAATTAGGGAAACTATCTTCAGTGAGCCTCAAATGAATTCATTTCATGTGGGTTACAATGGCACATTTTTATCAGCGATATAGTTGTTTTATACAACTAGTCTCTCTTAACCTAGTGATAGTATTTGGGGTTAAGATTGTGATTGGGTTTGGTTGTAGTTGTTTTTGGTTGTTCATTTGTTTGATTCAAATACCCATCAGGGTATAACCCTAGGAACACCCTTCTAAGTCTAAGTTCAGCTTGAAGCGAAGGAGAGATAACCCACTCTCGTAGAGCTGACCTTTAACCCTTGATGTTAGGTTTATGAGCTGATTTTGCTCGCATGACAACAACCTTGGCCTTGTGAGTGAAGTTTCATTCTAGAAAGTGGAGTAGAGGTTTTGGGACCCAACATACTTGATCAACTACATTGTTTGAATCTTTCCCTTCCGTGTCGTCATGAGTGGAGAAGCATATGATGTGAAGTAGATTCCTACCTGATGTGTGTTTTGTACACTTCTGCAATGGAGTCCAAATTCCATTATCATTTCTTGAATCCTTGATTGATAATTGGGAGGCATTTGATACCTAGTGAGATCGGTTTTCATGAACTTCCATCTGCTTGGGAGAATAGTGTTGGGAGGGTACCTCCTCTTGAGGAGTTGTTATCAACACATTATCTTTTTGATCTTGAGATGAGTCTGAAGATGGCCTTGGGGCTGATTTTGTTGCTTTGATTGAGAGATGGTGTAGGATAGCATTTTTCCACATTGCATGACCAATTGGCTTGTGTTTGCTGATAGGGAAATCAATAACAATGTGTCCCGTATCATAACATCTCTGACAATGAAATAGCAGCCATTTGTAGTCCAAGAGTTGAACCCAAGATCTAACTGCAACTTTCAAGGTAATGTATTTAGGAAGATCCTTGGAGATATCTAAATCTACTAGAATTTGAGCATAAGTTGTGTTTGAAAATGCTGAAATATCCTTGTTTGTAGCCATAAATTTATGTAATGAGTTGTTGAAAGCTTCGAAGCAAGAGTCTAGCCAAAATTGCAATTGGAGATTTCAAAGGAAAACCTAGATTAGCAAGACACTAAAAGATTCTGTGGAGGGATTGAAAGCTGGATGCCATGGTTTTAGCATGAGAGTGTGTCAATCCCAAAACTAGAAATAATCAAACATAATAGAATCCTGATCTTTGACAAATTCAAACAGGGGTAAATTTCTAGACTATCCTCCATGAATGGTTGCTAGTTGTTTGATAACCACTTTAGATCTTGAAGACGCGGCCAGAGGTGGTTGAAGCAGCCCATCAAACCATACACAACAAAAATTTCTCACCTTTCGTTACTTCTTCACCAAATTCCAAGATAAGAGATTGTTGAGTGTGACTGATCCCTCTTGAAACCTGTGGCCCCGTCATCCTCAACTGAGTCCTAATCTTTGAACCTTTCAAAGAGGGTTTTTTGGAGAGCTCCCCATCAAAACCAAAAACTATTGATGAGTAAGCTTTACCAAAAGACAAATGATTTTTTGTGATCTTTTGCGCCATTAACACCTACACCTGCCAAGGGCTTAATAAAAGTAAAGGGTGTTGAACCATTGAAAGAGGGACTAGAATTTGAGCCATTGACTCTCACAATTTTAGCATCTATGAAGGACCCAAAAAATTTAGGTGAGTGAGCCTGTGATCCATGTGCACCATCAACACCACCATTGGAGATGGTTGGATCCTTGAGAGTGCTTGAGAAAATCATTTCTGAACCTGTAGAAGGCAACATAGATGGAAGAACTGTAGGAGTAGACAAAAACTTGTGAGGACCTGTTGATGTGATTTTTGTGACCGCACCAATCAGTAGAACAAAGTATCCGAAGGCTACTCCATTCTCTCTTGATCAAAGTATTCCGTACGCTAAGATTGCGAGAGAGATCGTATGTTCAACTCCAAGGTTCCGATAATGCAATGGAATACCCTCAGTTGGTTCATTGTGATTTGTTGTTTTCACGAGGGGACTTACACAATTGTTCAGAATGTTTGCAGCTAACAACAGGTTAATGATTGGAAGGGGATTTTCGTGAGTGATGCGAATGATTTGGCAATAAGGTATGAACTTCCTAAAACTAACCATAGTGATCTCGTTATGTGCATAGTGAAGGCATCATTGACTCTCTTATAATGAGATGTACTTGTCAAGTGCAGCTGCGGACAAGCCTCATGGATCTTGAACTAATGAGAGCCACATCCAATTGGCTCCTTGTATGATATTCCCTTGTACTTCGTCATACGAGCCAAGATGTAGACGATGTATGAGCCCATGTAAAATGTCTTCGTCCTCCTCAAACTCCGGAGCTGCTCGTGCAAATTATCACTAATCATCACCACCTAGTTAATATGCTCCTTCCCTTCCAGCACGAGGTTGATGTAGTAAAACATCCAAGTTTCGAAGATGAACGCCTGGGGATAGCCTCCAACTCTGCTAAGCATCATAATCAGATCACAATACTCTTGCTTCAAATCATCTGAGATTATTTGCTTCGGCAACTTCGTGCGAGAGGGCTTGGGCTTGTTCATCCAGCGAGCGTTAATCATATTAGCACATCTTTCAAATGTTGAAGCATACATCCGCTCAGCACGTTCCCTCGTCGTGTAGATCATCTTCTCGTATGATGGAATTCCAAATGCTTCGCCGATAGCTGCAGGTGTGAGGTTGGCGAACAACTTGCCATCTGGTGAAGTGATAGTCCTTCGGTTTGGATTGTAGCAGTTAGCACACTCCATAATCAGCTCCGGACACTGAATGGCTGGTGGAAAACCAGCAGCTGCATATAGTCCACTCTTGACAATATTGTGAGAAGTGATCGAAGGACGATGGCCTCCAATTCCCATCATTCGACTTCTGAAAGCTTCCATGTTGAAAGAACCTAAGTTTGTATCAGCCAATTTGCCCAGCTTCGAAGAGAATTTTGACTCCGGCAGGAATGACTTGCTCAGCTTCTTGATAACAGCTTGCCTGGATGCATTTGCCTTGCTGGATTCAACATTGTTTTCTCTGCCAGTCGCTCTTAATTCAGCCATTCTGCAAAAACAAAAGATAGTCATTAGCAATTTAACTTAGAAAAATAAAATCTCATCGGGGCTGCCAGCAGACTTTCGAAAATGAGAAGCTTCAGCACTAAATTTTATCTTCAAACCTCAACACTTCTTGTAGCAACTTCGAACTTTCAACGCTTAGAAAATTTTCCAAGCTAGCAACTTTAGCACTTAGAGAAAATCAGCCAACTTCACTTCAGCCACTCCTCAACTTCAATTTTATTTCACACCTAGAGCTCAACTTCAGCTTCAACAATCTCTCAACTAGAGCCCAAGTTCACATTTCTTTACAAAGTTTTAACTTGCATTGTAATCTTCACTTCGGAGCCCAAGTCGTACTTGCCAGCTGATGGAGAAAAATGAAACAACTTCATAGTTCATATAGCTAAGTCGAATTTTAGTAGAAGCCAATTTTAGCAAGAATTTGAATTTCCCTCCTTAGGCAGGTGCAACACTTGGCATTTGGCGTCCGGAATATCTTGACCTTCTAGAATTTCAAAAAGATTCATCTCCACTAGGCGTATTTCACTGGCATTTTAAAATCATCTTTTGAAAATATTAACTTCAGCTGCATCTTGCTTAAGAAATTCACTTCACCAGCTGAGGTGTTGACAACTTTGGTTTTATTCATCTCTGGCTCAAGAAGATTATTTTCACGAAGAATTTGATCAAATTCACCTAGGCAATCAACTTCAAATTCATCAGCCAAGGCATTTTATTTTAGCAACATATTTTATTCTTCCTGCCTTAGAATTTTTTTCAAATTTTTACTTAGGAAATTTCATTATTCAAGTGCTTATCAAAATCTTCATCTTGAAAGCCTTGGCGAAGTGTGGAAGACTTTAAAATCAAATTCTTCATCGAAGATGTCCGATACCCAAAAAAAAATTCCCTTCAAAAAGCGTCGAATTCATGTGTCTACAAATGAAGGGGTACATTTAATTTTTGAATTTTAACCTTAGAAAAATATTTTGCCATCAAATTTATTCTCATTCTTCATCTCTAGGCATTTTCTTGCTTGGCCTTGAAAATCTTCTTCAATCTCATGAAGCTGGAATATTCTGACACATCCTTGCCAATTTTATCCATGCCTCAGTGAATTTCACCACCTTACTCAAGCCTAGGCGTATTCCTCTAGAGGTGAAATTTTATGCCTTAGAAAAACTTTCAAGTCTCATCACCAGCATGGGCGCATATAAGGGGTCAAGGAGGAAATTTTGAATTTTGCCTTAAATATTTCTCTCCATTCATGTTTCTCTCTGGCATGTCAAGGTGGAAGAATTACAACACTTAGAATATTTTCACATAGCTAACACCTCAATATCCTTGGGCGCCTTTTACATATCAAGTAGGAATTAACGCCTAGCATAAGTCTTAACTTCACCTTGCACTTGGGCGCATTCAAGGGGTCAAGGAGGAATAAACCAACGCCTTAGTCATTTTTCTTCACCTTGACTAGATGAGGGCGCATTTAGCATATGGAGGAGGATTTAACTCCCAATGCCTTAGTATATGCCATGACTTTACTTCTAACATGGGCGCATTCAAAGGGTCAAGGAGGAAGTCAACACTTTTTGTCCTTTTCCTAGCTCATTTGGGTGCATTTGGCATGTCTAGGAGGATTTAACCACGCCTTAGCCACTTTTTCATCCATCTCACCTTGCACTTTGGGCGCATTTTGGGGGTGGTGAAGGAACTTTGACTTCAACGCCTTAGAAACTTGTCTTGGCTTAACACCTAACATGGGCGCATTTTGAGGGTCAAAGAGGATTTAACATTTGCCTTAGAAATTTTCTCACCCTCTCTCTTTCCTTGGGCGCATTTTAGGTATGGAGGAGGAATTTACAAACACTTAGAATATTTTTCCATCACCTTCTCAAGTTGAGGGCGCATTTTGGGGGTCCTGCAGGAATAAGCCAACACTTAGATTTTTTTTCATCACCTTCTCAAGCTGAGGGCACATTTTGGGGGTCCTGCAGGAATAAGCCAACACTTAGATTTTTTTTCATCACCTTCTCAAGTTGAGGGTGCATTTTGGGGGTCCTGCAGGAATAACTCATGCCTTAGAAAATTTTCGTGGCTTCTACCAGCTTGAGGGCACATTTTGGGGTATGAGCAGGAATTAACAACTCTTGGAAATTTTCATCCTTTTGCCAGCTTCTCCTTGGGTGCATTTCACAGGGGGTGAAGGAATTTGTTCAGACTTAGAAATTTTTTCATGGCTTCTCGCCCCTGATTTACTATATTTAGTAAGCCCTCTGATTTTCATACTTCTGAAGCTTGGATTGATTTGGAATTCACGCCAAAGGATCTTCATGACCTAGTTGATCTGTTCACACTGCCATCCCGTGCTGACTTGCTATTAATAGCATGTTTCTGGAGGTGTTTTACTATTTATAGTAACTGCTTGATTTCGAGACTTCCACAACTCCGTTCAACTTGAAATATGAATGATGTGATCCTCATGGGATGACTTGCTCGTTCACACTGGTGCCTGCTGTTGACTTACTATTTATAGCCTGTTTCAGAAGTGGCTTACTATAAATAGTAAGTGCTCCAATTGCCTTCAAATTTTACTAGTGGATAGCCTGAAAGATACTGATCGTAGTGGGATACACTGGTTTTCGAAAATTTTGGCATTTGATCCCTCATTTTGGGTCCCGAAGCTAGAAACCCTAATCTGACTTGCATGTCGATCAAATGACCTTCGTTTGACCTCGTTTCTATTGCACTTTGCTCTATTCGTGATACTGAGGTGCCGAGCAGCTGCCGGAATGATCCTGCTAAAAATAGTAAGTCTCTGAAAAGTGATCATCTTGCCTTGCATGTCACATCACTGCGTAGCTCTTGAAAAACCCATAAAGAATAACCTGACATGCGCTGAAATGTCCTGGATGCAAACTCTACAAATAGCCTCTGAAGGCTGAATACTGAAAGTCATCGTCTCATTTTGCATGGTATATCACTACATAGGTCTCAGAAAACCCAGAAATATTCTTCAGACATGCATTCATAAACTTCGTATGTAAACCCTAAAAATAGCTCTTGAAGGTGAACTTGCTAAAAATAGAAATTTGTCAGTTTCAGCTCAAAATTTGCAGACGAGCAGCTTGATGAGCTCTGGATGCAGTGTAATGATCGAAATTTCAAAAGTGCTGAGAAAAATGTCCCAAATTAGGTACTTGCTAAAAATAGCAAGTTGTTGGAATTCAACGAAATTTTGCTGGGAACCTGCTGGAAGCATGCTGACCGCAATGCCAAACTCAGATTTCAACTTATTCATTCCGTTTGACTTCAAACTGACCAGAAGACTCAAAACCCTAATTCTCAGACTTAGCCAAAATTTCATGTTCAAGCTCAAAGGTGGGCACATCCCCGGAAAGCAGACAACAGAAAGAGACAGAAAGAGAGAGAGAGACAAAACCAAAGCCAAAAGACCAGAATGGAGCAAAAATTAGGGGGTCCCCATTTAGAATGGGGTGATGTGTGAAAAGGTCACAACAGGACCCAAATCCTTGGCCAAATTGGAAGTGGCTAGAGTTTGGGTGGAGCAATAGGAGTTGTTTAAGAGTGCCATCCTTCTAGGGGTGTGATAGTTATTACATATATTCTATGATGTTTATTTCTCTCAAATTGACCGTTTATAAGTTATAACTAATCATTATCACAATTGATGAATTTTAAATATCATGGGCATTATTAAGGTCCTTTTCTACACATGTTATGGGAGAGCAAGCCATTATGGTAAGAATTAGTCAGCATGCATGCAGTTATTCTTAATCACTAAGTACATTAGGTTTGAGCCTAGATAAATTCTAAAACTCTCTGTTTTTGAAATTTGAACTGAAATTGTAAAATTGTGGAAAAGAAATCTGTCTATAAAATTCTAAAATATAAATTGTTGATGGGAGAAAGGAAACAAAATTGAGAGAAACCTTCTTCTAGAAACATGCAATAGAGCTTTGATCTGGTTATAAACCAAGAATTAAAACAGCCGAAGCTTGTAGGGGAGTCACTCCCATGCACTAATCTTTGATTAATTGCAAAATTGTATAATTTCATTCTCAATAGTAATCTCTATTACAATGTCTTCACAAATTCAAATTCTAAACATGACATAACCTCTACTTTTTATGTTGTTCTTCAGAGAGGGTTGTCTCCTTGGGTTTTGCTAGACATTGATGTTGTTGGTGTTGTGAGGTGAGTTCTTGCGGATCCATTTCTACTTGGAATCATAGTTCAACTTCTTGTTTGCATGGCCAGCAGGCTGGGATATGGAGGCTGTGTGTATGACCAATTTTCTCTCCAACTTTGGAGACTTACATGCCCTTTGATGTTAGGAGAGGCCCTAGGGAAATTTTCATGTTTCCTCCTAGGATTATCCAGCTGAACCTCCTCACCCTCAGACATTCTTGTATGGATATTACCACGTCTTGCATTGATCCTGTGGTGGTGGTCGATGATGATGATGCCAATTCTTCTTCTTCTGCACCGAGTATTGATATAGAAATATAACTATGCTATTTTCCTTCCTTGGTCTTCATCTTTGATCTTCATTGACTTCATTTCCTTTACTTAACATGGAGTTCAGTGCCACATTTTGGTATTCATGTTTGTACTTATACTCTGTGGTTAGGATTTATCCATCTTGTTTCAACTTTCATGCCATCTTACTGTTCTTTTGATGGTTAGAGTGTTTTAACTTTAGTCTTAGACACATTTTTCAGCTTTTAAGGTTCATTTCTACCTTAATACAATTATATTGCAATTGGATGTGCTTTTGAGTCCCATTGTTTTACTCTTACCACTTGTGGGCATTAATATTTTTTGTTTTCTTTATTATTTATTTCCTAGTGACTTTTGCTGTCATTTTTTATTTGTGATGTTAAACTGAGACTTTGACCATGTGCAGGATCTTTCCCTGTCACAGTGTATGGCAACTTTTTACCTCGACACATTTTCTACAGATTCCATGCCATATGTGCCTATATTCGATGTATCTTTGTTGCAATTTGTATGGTGCTGTTGTGGCCTTCATTTGATGTCGTGCTAACAGATCAAGTGTCTGCTGTAATTCCTGTTCTAAAACTCAAATCTTCAAAGGTAGGCCATGCATTGTGAGTGTAAGTTTAATGTGTCCCAGAAATTGCTAATCTCTTGTAAAAATTGCTTCAACCAGCAATGGATGGTTGATCTAAATTTTTTTCTATGATTAGTACTTTACTGATCATAAAGCTACTGCAGGTTATATTCTATTGTCATTTTCCAGATTTATTGCTGGCACAACACTCAACTATGTTAAGGAGATTGTATCGCATGCCTATTGATATGCTTGAAGAAGCTTCGACTGGTTTGTCTTTTAACTGTTTATTCAATTTGTTTTGTTGTACCATAATAGCTTTGAGTTTTAATACCACGTATCTGTTTCTATCTTCTAACAATTTAATATCCTTTATGTGCTTAGTTTCTCAGTTTGGATATGGTTTACAAACTATGCAGGGATGGCAGATCTTATTCTGGTAAACAGTAAGTTCACTGCGTCTGTTTTTGCCAAGACATTTAAATCTCTGCATGCAAAAGGAATCAATCCAAGTGTGCTCTATCCTGCTGTTAATGTGGATCAGTTTGGTCCACCTCGGGCTTACCTGTAAATACTATTCATAACTCTCTCTTGCTGAATAATTTCTTTCAGTTTTAGATATTATGGATAAACCACTAGTACAACTTTAATAAAAGAAATTAAAGAACCCGAAAATGACAGGAAGATGCTCATTTCAAGCCTCTGAGTCAATGTCAAGGTCTTACCTGTTTATTAATCAAAATTGACAAGATATGGTGCAGAATGATACAAATAATATTGAATATAATAACAATCAAGAACTGGTCTATATATAATAGAGGCAAACTTCATAAATTTCCTGCCTCGTGACATTTGAAATTTAATATATGAAGTCAGAATGATCAACTGTCTATATTATCTTAATTTTGGACTTGAGAAACTCATTAGTATCATGTAATGTCCCCATTTTGCGAGCATCAAAGTTCATAAGGATTAGCCTATCATTTGACCCTCGTAGGCTGACAAATGTGATGAGAGGGTCTTCCTTGGCAGTTATCCAGAGTTTCAGGACATTACTCCTTCAGTTGATTCAGGTTGGGCCTTCGCAGACTCTTTCAGAGAGGTTTTTCAGATACTTACTATTTATAGTAAGTCAGCAGGCGGAAGCTGCTATTTTGGGCAGGGCACCTGGTTTAGCTGGTCAGCTCAGTATCGACCTGGTTTGATGTTTGGTTGAGCAAACGGGGGTTATCAGAAGCGTTTAATAATAAATGATGGAATAATTAATTTGACTTTATAATATAAAGTCATTTTAATGAAATATTAAAGTATATACTTAAATGGCAAATTATAAAGTATTTTAATACTTTATAAGGAAAGAGGGGAAAATTAATATTTAATGAATTTAATATTCATTAAATCAAAAGGATGCCATTTAATAAATATTAGCCAAAGTATTGAAAAGGGCGAATATTTATTATTAAATGCAATTTAAGGGATTTAATGAGAAAAGTCAAATTATTGAAGGAAGCTATATATTCTTTCAAAGAGCAAATCGAACTTATGTGATTAATTATTCGAATTTGTTAACTTTTCTCTCTGAGAGCATTGGGGTTTGAGAAACCAGGGTTTCTGCAGATCAACAGGTTTTGAGGAACGTTCCCTCTTCAAGATCTGACATACTGAGACTGTGAAATACCAGTTGAAGATTGTCAATTGAGTGGCTTCACACAGGAGTCATTACAGAGCATATTTGAGAAGTTTTATTCAAGTTTTTTGAGCAGTTTGTAAGGGTTTGCTGATTTGCTACAGTGCTGATTTGCTACAGTACCGCTACAGTGCAAGTGAACAGTAACGCTACAGTGCGCATGAACAGTAATGCTACAGTGCGCATGAACAGTAACGCTACAGTACCTTTGTGCTTATAGAGGAAAAATCAGGAAGGGTTTGAGAAGAAAAATTAATCAAGGCCAGGAATCGATTTATATCTTGTGTTTCCAATATTTTGGCATCTCTTTTCTTAGCCTTACGACCTCTTTGCTTGCTGCCATAGCCGTACTGTTTCAGCTAGAAGGCGTGTGGATTTAAAGCTTGAAGAGCCTTGCTTTTTGTTGAATATTCACTTCCATTGGGGTCGCACAATCCTTGGATGCATCTGTGATCAATTTGGAGCTGGATATCCTTGTCTTTTGTGCACATTGAATGCTACAGCTGGTTATCAGATTGCTGCATTAAAAACCAGGTTTTTGATCCATAAATCAGCTGCTTTTTACCATGCATGTTTGCCTTTTTACTAGTAGATCATAGAGCTATTATTGTAATCAATCTGCAAGATAAATAAAGTCATTTGGCATCAGTTTAAGAGTTGATTTACTTCAGAATTGCAATCTGGAATCTATTATATATTTTTTCAAGCATTTCTTTCAAAAATCGCAAAAACCCTTTGTCATGTCCCCTTCTCAGTGACATCTCTCAGACGACAGGATTGGCCTATCATACGACCCTCGTAGGCCGATGGACTGGATAGAGGGTCACTTCGGAGCTTGGCTCAGCTTCAGTCAGCAGGGATTGATCAGTTGTCTTTCGTTCTGGCTCAATCAGAGACGTTTTGCAGAATTGCTATTTTTAGCAGTTTGGCTGTGGCGGCATCAGGAAACACTTCAGAGTTCGTCAGCATTAGACGGATTGATCATCGGGTTAGAAACGAGGGAGATATTAATATTTGATCATATTGATTAAATATTAATTAATTAACGTTTATAATATAAAGTTATAATTTAATATTATAACTTAAGTGTTTATTCCTTGAGGGGTGCGCCATCATAAAAAGGGGGCCAGTTGACATTTAAATAATATTTAAATATTCAGTGGAGAAACTATGGAGAATTGAAAATATTAAAATATGAATATTTCATTAAAACCCTATTTTGTAGCAAATCGCACTTTTGAGTGTATTTGAGGATTTTGCATTGGGAAGTGAGCCATTATGAGATTATTGAGTTTGATATTGATCAATTTTTGGTCTGAGCCTGAGACTTAGGGTTTCACATTCGATTCCTTGGAGAACGAGCCATCTCCAGCGGAAAGCAATTCAGAGAGTGTGCAATATCACTTGATCTATTGCCTGCAGAGGTTTTCTTACTCAGAGAAAACTACAGAGCTTCAGAGTTTATCATTTGTCAGAGATTTCTTCAGTTGTTTGGATCCAGAGCATATTTATTCCTTAAGGCGCCCACCTCAGAGTCAGTTGCATTGATTTTTGGTGAAGACGTACAGCATTGATTGCTGTTTCTGACAGGCCGTACCTCCTGTCAGGCCGTACCTGTGCAGAAACACGTGTTTCTTTCCTTGAGAGAAACGCCTTTCAGATAAGCCTCAAACTTGCATCATTGGAGGCGTCAATATTGTTGGGGTCTATTGCAACCATCAGTTGACAGGAGAAGGAGAACATTTATTCTTGCCGTAGTGTTTTGTACCTTCAGCCGTACCAGCAGAAACAGGTTCTTTTCATAATAAAAAATCATTGTTTAATCTTTGCATGTCATCAGATCATTGTTATATAGATATTATTTGATGAATAAAGGAAACGCCTTCAGTTCTTATTGTATTCCTCAAGTAAAATGAAGATTTAGAATTTTCTATTGAATTTATTATTATTTTCTGTAAGAGCCGTACCATTCATTATTGCATTGAAAATCCAAAAATTGCAAAAAAATCACAAAACTTCAGAAAACGTCAGAAAACCTAAAAATATCAGTCAGAGCAGTAACAGGGGGAAACCTAGGGTTTCTACAGTGGTATCAGAGCTTGATTCTGCCATCCTAGGGTTTGGCCATCACATGCAACCAGAGGAAATTGATACATACAGGTACTACACTCGCAGACGTGCCTTGCTTGAAAGGCAACGCAGTTTGAGCAGGCAGCCGGAAATCATGGCTGACAGGAATGATAGGGCTGAGAGAACAGATATACCTCGGACAGATATCCCTCATAACAACCGAGATCAGGATGATGCTGAGGTCTTACTCACACTCAGAGATCTTCGTGCAGGACAACGTCGATCTGATGATGTATTACAGCAGGTAGCAGCACTGCAGAGATTAGGGACTTCGAGGAGACCGTCACACATCGTGACGATGACAGGAGATGTGGGTCGGAGAGCACCTAGGACAGTGTCACGGACAGCTGATAGGCCTACAAGGCCTACGTTCACGAGACAGGAGCCCGATGAGGCTATGCCAGAGGAGGATCGGGATGATTTGTTTGCTGATAACCTTATGGCAGCAAACGAGGAGTGGGAGTTGATACCTCCTGCAGTCAGAGAACGGATCACTTTTGACCGTTTTATCACACAGAGGCGTGAACACAATAGGGCTCGTCAGGATTGGAGACCCCGACAGCAGAATAATGACCTCAAACATGCAACTAACAGGTTGAATCTGGTAATGTTTGATGGCAGTGGGAAGATGACAGCCCAAGCTTGGATTAGCAAGCTTGATACATTCCTTACCTTGCGTCCGATGGCTGAGAGAGACGCTATCCGTTACGCTACACTGCACCTCGAGGGAGTAGCTTATGACTGGTGGCATCACGGTATGGTGACGCTACATCATGATAGGATCACTTCATATCAGGAGTTCGTAGACAGGTTGGTTGAGAGATTTGATAGGAAGGATCCAGAAACTTACTTCAGAGATTTGGCACAGTTGAGGCAGAGTGGCAATCTCGAGACATACATCAGCGACTTTCAGAGACTATCCGTCATGGTTCCGAGCATATCTGAGAGGCGGTTGGTAGTTCTCTTTATGGAGGGTTTGACAGAACCACTTAAAGGCTGGATAAAAGCCTTTGATCCTCCATCACTACAGGAGGCGATGAGGAAGGCACGTAACATGGAGTTCGCAGCCCCGGCAAATAAATTTAACTCCAGAGGTTCTTCATCGTTCCGAGATAATAAGGGCTTTAATAAAAACAATGATAAATCTGATTATAACAAAAACAAATCAGATTATAGAAACGATTCGAAAGGTAAATCAGCCTTCCCACCTTTGGATCGTGAGGCCCTGAATGACCTTCGCAGGAAAAAGTTATGCTTTTACTGCAAAGGACCGTATGATGCCAATCACGATTGCCCTCTAAGACCTAAGGGCAAGGCGAATCGTGTTATGTGGGCATACTATGAAGACTCAGAATCAGAAAATTCAGAGCAGCCTGAGCATTCAGATGAGTCAGAGACAGAGACTCCAGAGCATAGAGTAGAGGTAGAGCCCGAGCTTCAGATACAGGAGGGCAGATTGTCTAGCATTCAGCAGGAGGGTTCTTTCCGGCTCCGTGGTGTATTAGCAGGTCAGAGGGTCATTACCCTATTGGATACAGGAGCTACACATAATTTTATTGATGCTAGGTTCGTTGAGAAACGAGGGCTTATCACAGAGGAGTTTGAGGGCATCAGAGTCAAAGTGGCAGATGGGTACACTTTGAGATGCGAACGCATGATTAGAGATCTTCCATTACGCTTGAACAACTATGAGTTCAAGGCAGATTATTATGTTGTCAATATGGGAGACATTGATTTAGTATTGGGAATGAAGTGGTTACACTCATTGGAGGAGGTCACACTTCGTCTCAAGGATATGGAGATACGTTTTGAGGTCGACGGGAAGACTCACATTCTTAAGGCAATACGGGACAGCGACCTTAAAACAATTTCCTTTCGCCGAATGGAGCGGCTCATGCGTCATGACATGGTAGAGTGGGCTGCCGAGTGTCATTTAGCACCTTTACAGGAGGGACAGCAAAAGACAGAGTATCATCCGGACATTCAGAAGATCAGAGTCAAGCATGATAAGGTGTTCAGTGATATTCCGCCAGGTAGACCTCCAGATAGAGGGATAGAGCACATTATTGAGCTCGAAGAGGGTGCAAAACCCATCATGATAACTCCTTACAGGCATCCGAAAAGATTGAAGGATGAGATTGAGAAGACTATAAAGGAGTTATTGGCTATGGGTCACATTAGACCTAGCAAGTCGCCGTTCGCTTCTTCTGTTGTATTGGTGAAGAAGAAGGATGGAACGTTGCGCATGTGCATTGATTACAGGGTCCTGAATAAGAGGACAATTAAAAACAGATACCCGATACCGAGGATAGATGAGTTGATTGATGAGCTTCATGGGGCATGTTATTTTACGAAGATTGATTTACGGTCGGGTTATCATCGATTAGAGTCCGTGAGCGAGACATAGAGAAGACACCGAGATGTCATTGTGGCACTTCGAGTTAGTAGTGATGCCATTTGGGCTCACTAACGCCAGCCTACCTTCGTCTACTATGAACGGTATTTCATTCTTTGCTGAGGAGGTTTGTGTTGGTTTCTTCGATGACATTCTGATATACAGTCGGACTTGGCAGGAGCACCTGGCTCATTTGGAGACTGTATTGAGCATCTGGAGAGGGAGTCCTTGTACGCCAAGGAATCCAAGTGGACTTGGGGATGACCGAATTGCTATACCTTAGTCATATTATCAGTGCGGATGGAGTGCGTATGGATCCTGAAAGATCCGCGCCATTGTTGATTGGCCCACACCGCGAAAACCCCAGTTGAGAGGGTTTCTCGGTTTGTGTGGATTCTATGATTCGTGAATGGTTATTCACCATGCCCGATGACGATTTGATGAAGAAGGGGCCGCCATTTGGACTCCTGCCCGCAGAGGTGTTTATAGTTCAAGAGCTGATGACCACCACCCCCTGTTTTAACTGCCGGACTTTACGAAGCTTTGAGCTTCGGTGATGCATCAGGTGAGGCATTGGTGGGGTGCTTATGCGGACAAGCACCCGATAGTTTATGAGAGCCGCAAGCTCAGAGGACCCGAGAGGTTGTATAGCATATACGACAAAGAGATGCTCGCGATTATGCATGCCTTAGCTAAATTCAGGCAATATCTTGTTGGCAGCAAGTTTTGCATCAAGACTGATCATAACAGTCTTAGACACTTTTTAGGGCAGCGAGATCTCAATGACAGACAACAGAAGTGGGTCAGCAAGCTGCAGGCTTATGACTTTGATATTGCATATATCAAAGGTACTCAGAACGTAGTGGCAGATGCATTATCACGGAGACCGTATTTAGGCACTATGGTTCAGATTGCAGAGGATTGGAGGCATTTGATAGTGGCAGAGTATGCCAAGGACAGTTGGGCCTCCAGCATTGTCGATCACAGAGGATACTGTGTACAATACCCTCAGAATGATTTGATCATTTGCCGCTATCGTGATATTTATTCCTGCTCGAGGTGAAGACCATGGTTGCGAGGGCCTTCATGATATTCCCATTTCAACAGACATCCCGTTACTTCCAAGACTACAGCAGTGACACGGAGAGGTTCACGGGAGGTCCTCTAAGAGAGATGTGTTCTTCAAGATATGGAGTGCCCCGCTTGTCATTGTAACAAGCGAGAATAATTCCATTAGGCTTACTACAACATTCTCCCGATTCTACAGAAGTGGGAATGCCCGCCGATGATTTCCATCACCTGCTTGCCTAAAGCCCAAGGGCGTGATTGTATATACGTGGTTGTGGATCGGCTTACGAAGTATGCCCACTTCTTTCCGATCACCACGACTTACACAGCTACACAGGTGGCAGAGGTGTTCTTTCGAGAGATATTCAGACTTCATGGGTTGCCTCGGAGCATCGTCAGTGACAGAGATAGCCGGTTCTTGAGTAACTTCTGGCAGGAGGTCTTCAGGCTTTGCGGGACCGAGCTTACACCGAGCACCAGTTACCATCCACAGACAGATGGGCAGACTGAGATAGTGAATAAGTGGGTGGAGGGATATCTCAGGAACTACATAGCAGGGCAGCAGAAGGCGTGGGTCAAATGGATACATTTGTGTGAGTATTGCTACAACTCGACATTCCATATGACCATTCAGATGTCACCCTTCATGGCGCTATATGGGTATGAGGCGCCGAGTTTCCTTGATCTGTTATTGAGCGACAGTAGAGTGCCGAGTGCAGGAGGTTGGTTACAGGAGAGTCGGGACACTATGAGGGCTCTCAAGGAGAATATTGCAAAGGCACAGAATCAGCAGAAGCAATATGCAGATCAGAAGAGGACGGAGAGGCATTTCGAGGTTGGTGATATGGTTTACCTCATGCTTCAGCCCTACCGTCAGTCCACTCTTAGGAAGAGTGGGTCAGAGAAGCTTAAGCCGCGCTATTACGGTCCTTTCAGGATCCTGAGGAGAGCTACAGGTGGTTTACTTAGCTTGAGCTTCCAAATGGAGTGTGGTACAACGATTTCATGTGTCACTGCCATGCTAATATCGGTTGTACCATCCGCAAGGTTACCACCCTAGATGATGAGGGTAAGTTGATTCTAGTAACTGAAGTCCATCCCGAGTATAGGAGAGACAGCCATGGCCGAGGACTATCGTGGAATATCCGTGAATGGAGAGATTTGGCCGGTTGAGGATGCTGCGACATGGGAGAGTGAGGATTCTGAAGATCCCATTGAGATTGCTTGAGGACAAGCAATTTCGTGAGGGGTCTGTTGCAACCCCTTCTCGACATCTCTCGACGCATCGTGATTGGCTCATCATACGACTCCCTCAGAGGTCGGGATGGACTGATAGAGGGTCACTTCTATTTACCCGCCTTCGCCAACAGGATTGACTGGCTTGTCTTCGCTCGCCTCCAATCGTAGATCGCTTTAATTGCTATTTTAGCGCTTTACTGGCGGCATCAGGAAACACTTCAGAGTTCGTCAGCATCAGACGGATTGATCATCGGGTTAGAAACGAGGGAGATATTAATATTTGATCATATTGATTAAATATTAATTAATTAACGTTTATAATATAAAGTTATAATTTAATATTATAACTTAAGTGTTTATTCCTTGAGGGGTGCGCCATCATGAAAAGGGGGCCAGTTGACATTTAAATAATATTTAAATATTCAGTGGGGAAACTATGGAGAATTGAAAATATTAAAATATGAATATTTCATTAAAACCCTATTTTGTAGCAAATCGCACTTTTGAGTGTATTTGAGGATTTTGCATTGGGAAGTGAGCCATTATGAGATTATTGAGTTTGATATTGATCAATTTTTGGTCTGAGCCTGAGACTTAGGGTTTCACGTTCGATTCCTTGGAGAACGAGCCATCTCCAGCGGAAAGCAATTCAGAGAGTGTGCAATATCACTTGATCTATTGCCTGCAGAGGTTTTCTTACTCAGAGAAAACTACAGAGCTTCAGAGTTTATCATTTGTCAGAGATTTCTTCAGTTGTTTGGATCCAGAGCATATTTATTCCTTAAGGCGCCCACCTCAGAGTCAGTTGCATTGATTTTTGGTGAAGACGTACAGCATTGATTGCTGTTTCTGACAGGCCGTACCTCCTGTCAGGCCGTACCTGTGCAGAAACACGTGTTTCTTTCCTTGAGAGAAACGCCTTTCAGATAAGCCTCAAACTTGCATCATTGGAGGCGTCAATATTGTTGGGGTCTATTGCAACCATCAGTTGACAGGAGAAGGAGAACATTTATTCTTGCCGTACTGTTTTGTACCTTCAGCCGTACCAGCAGAAACAGGTTCTTTTCATAATAAAAAATCATTGTTTAATCTTTGCATGTCATCAGATCATTGTTATATAGATATTATTTGATGAATAAAGGAAACGCCTTCAGTTCTTATTGTATTCCTCAAGTAAAATGAAGATTTAGAATTTTCTATTGAATTTATTATTATTTTCTGTAAGAGCCGTACCATTCATTATTGCATTGAAAATCCAAAAATTGCAAAAAAATCACAAAACTTCAGAAAACGTCAGAAAACCTAAAAATATCAGTCAGAGCAGTAACAGGGGGAAACCTAGGGTTTCTACACCCTTATTGCACAAAATCCACAAAAAAACAAAACAAACAAAATCAGTGATCTTCAGTCAGGGTTTCGGGGTTGAGAATCACCTGGATTCTTACATATCAGGTGGATCATTGATATAAAGAAAAAATATTGCACAAAATGTTGTACAACCTTTGCTGTGAGGAAGTTGTTCTAAGCATTCATGTGTGTGATTATCTCAATGCGTTTAACTAGGATTCTGGACTCAAAATGATGTTTCATTTGATCAAAGAATAAGTTTTTTTAAGATAGTACAAGTATTAATAATAAAGCATATGCCTATTCTTCGAAAAATAGGAGAGTAAACCAAAAATCTATTATAGAAAATGGGATAAGAATAAATCAATGCAAAGGTCAAAGACTGCTTTACTAGGCTAAATCAAGTAAAACCATGCAAAGGCTAAAGACTGCTCCACTAGGCTAAATCAAGTAAAGCCTTGTGAAGGCCGAAAATTGCTTTAAGAGGATAAAGTAAATAAAGACATACAAAATCCATAATTGCATTGGGAGGATAAAGCAAGAATGTGGTTACTTTTAGAGGAAGCTTATATTCAGGACCCTGCCTCTTCAGATAATTCAACTTTCTTCAAGAAACACCTAACTTGCCACAATTCAGCTTCTTAAGCTTGGCATCAATGCACATTATAATCCACTTGTCTACTGTTTCAGGTAGCACTACTTATCTTTACTTGTCCATTCTTGTAAAATTTCAAATTTTCATGTCTCGAACAACATAACATAACCAGGATGCACTTGAGAAAGCTGTAACATTATGAAATTCAGATTATTAAATAACTTATTATCATGAATCCCAAAGTTTTGATCATGATCCAAGAATATCATATGTTTGCTTTCTCTAGTGTAAAGGTCATTGTGTAGTGGCAAGAATTCCATATTCTATGGCAAATGTTGTTAAATGTTGGTCCTGTGGTCTTATAGGAACCTGATTGTATCTTGAATTAAAAATACATACAAGTAAAATTCCTTTCGTAAAACAGCCTTCAGAATTTCTACAGTGAATGTTCCTCGAAAAAGGATCCTTCACTGTTAATCGAGTTGGAGAAAAATCTATGTAGATGTGCAGCTTGCCACTTCTTTTCATAGTACAGCACCTGGTTATAACCATGCAATTTCTTCCTCTGTATTAATAGTCCTTATGTCTACAACTTTCTAGTCTCTGTGTCTGGTCTATATTTTAATTTCTGTTTCACTTTATATCTTCTCCAGTGAATTGGTCAAATTCCTCAAAATTAATTTTCAGCTCACCTAACTTGATAGGAGAACGCCTTTGAGATTATGATTGCTAAACTAGAAAAACATATCCAAATTTCTGAACAATTTTTGTTTGTTTGAAACAGGTTCATAATCCCTTGTCTTTGAATTGAATTTTTTTCTTGGGATGATTTACAATCCACATCTAAATGCTTTTGAGTTTTTGAGGCAGATGCGTATCCTCTCCTTTCTACAATTAAAACACTTTTAATACTATTGTTTTTTGGTGTACTGTTCTAAGACAATTGTCTTGTTATTGCTTCAACTTTGTACCATATTCTCTGAAAGCTGTCTTAATTTTCTTGAAAAAGTCATCAACCTTTATGAAGAATAATGAATAAATTTTAACTTTTAACTGACCTTGCTCCATCCAAGAGCTTTCTCTGGTAAAGTTGTGGAGGTTATCTTAATCTCTTCTTCAACAGATACCAAGCTGACTCAACTGTCCAATTAAAGGACAAAGAATCTAGGGGCTCAACACCTCTTTTGTTATTGTATCTTTAAACAGTTGCATTTTGAACATGACCACCTTTGTCAAGTGTAAAAGCAAGACTGGCAGGGTTATTTCTGGATGCTCGTTTGCAGAAAGACTCAACATCTGCCAAGAAGCACTTTCGATTCAATCTCTCCTGAAGTAGTTTTCCATGTCCACAATCTTACTTGCTTTCACCACTTAGAAATGGTATACTGTTTTGACTTCCAAAAAGGATGCAATTCACGCATCTACTATTCCAAATCTTCAGTTGAGGTGTCCTGGTCTACAAAGTCAAGATGCACAACATTGGTGACTCCTTTATCATCTGATTTTTCTTGAAGATCTATATCCTTCTTTTGCTGACAACATGCCTGACCAATGGGTTCTATCTTGAGCTGATCTGTTCTTTACTGGATTTAATTTCAATGTTCAAACTCTTTAATTTTAACTTCTTATCTAGTGTAATGGTTAACTCCCAATGCTTGGTACTCTGAAACCTACTGTAATTGCATTTCCAATGATTGGAACTGATCTTCCATTTCTCACTACTCCAACCCTACTTAGAAGCATTGGCTATCAACTTAATAATAAATAATGTAATCCATGCTTTTCTCCCCAGTTTGGAAATCATTTGATTTTTTCTAGTCAAATTCTCCTACAAAGGAAATTTGGGATCATTTTAATGAAGAGATTCAGTTGTTTAAACAAATTTCTTAGTCAACTGGAAATAATGTCTCTTAGACACATGAATTGAGCTGACATTATTTTCTACTGATCACAACATTCAGCCGCAATTGTGTAGTGGTATCGGGAAAACAACATTTCCTCAGGTTTTCCACTCATACCTTCAAGATACATATGTGGGCCATTATACAGCTGTACATCCAGTTGACAAGCTTAGGTCTTTATCACATATGTATTTTTGTTTACCCCCTTTGTATGAAACCAGTTTAAAAGTGAACCCAAAACAAAATTCATGGCACCTAAAATGAGATAACAAGTTAGACTTAATCAAAACATGGAAAACTCTTTCAATCAAAATCTTTTCAACTTTGGTAAGCTTCTTAATAAAAATCAAACTGAAAATCCCTTTCATAATGATGATAATGATAGCCTTACAAATTAGAGTGCCACAATATCTTGTTTAAAAGTTAAAACAGAACATGGTCATGCCCAAGTAGGTTAGTTCCTATTTGAAAACAAGGATGGAATTCTTGTGCAGCTCATATAAATAGGAATCAAGCTTCCCTCAAATTTCAATCCTAAAAACTCGAAGAACATAATAAGCTGAAGAGACCAAACCCCTTTACACTCAGAACATGCCACTTTTAGCAATCCTATTTGTCAAGATAAAACAAATCTAGAGTTGACTGATGTGCAAAGAATTATTAGTTTTAGCACAACAGGACCCTCAAGACCAAAATCAACCAGAGTCGTTTAATCAACTTCAACAATCAGGTCAGCAATTAGCAAACTTAGCCTCACACATAAATCCTACAACATCTAACCCTTAATAGCAAAACCAACGACTCCAACTCCTGTCATTACCACTGAAAGGCAAGCTATGAATGGCAAGCTATGAAGGATGCTCTCCAAGGACTACAAGAAGGGATCCAAAATCAGAGAAAAAAGTACAAATTTGAGGAGTTGTGCCCCTATCCCTTTGATGGAGAAATGCTACAAATAATTTTTCCCCTTTACTTTGAACCACCTTAGTTTGACAAATACAAGGGAAAGGGTGACTCAAGAGAGCGTGTTAAAGAATTCTACATGTTTTGCCAAGAGGTTGCATACAGTGACAATTACTGAATTAGATTATTCCCTCAAAGTCTAGTGGGCCAAGCTTTGGAATGATTTTTTACATCTTTTTAAGGGATCCATCATAACTTTTGCAAATCTATTAGCAATATTTGTCAAACACTTATCCTACAAGGTTGAACATGAACTTGCAATGATGGATTTATGTAATGCTAAACAGATGAAAGGAGAAATATTTTCATCATTCCTGCAAAGATGAAGAATCTTAGCTAGTAGGTTCCCTTGGTCAATCCGGAAAAAGCAGTTATTCAGTATATTCATTGCCAACTTTAATCAAGAAATGGCCTTTCATCTACAAGTTCATTGTGCTACTACCTTTGACAAAATTATTGAAAAAGGAATTCAGATCTAGAAAGCCCTTGTTGCTAAAGGATTGGTGGAACTTTTTCATAAGGATCATCACAATAAAAAATAGTCAGACAAACCCAAGTTCTTTAGCAAAAACAAGAATGTTATTGGCAACGGAGGTTATTGATTCAAAACACATTCAAGCTGTTCAAAGTACTCCCAACGTTACCATTCCTACGAGATCATAAGAAGGCATTATATTTTACACCCCAATTGTATAGCTACTATTTGCATAGGGTAAATTGATTGTAATGAGAATCCTGAAGACGAATAAAACATGTTGTTCCTTGTTTTCAATATGAGTGTTCTTCCATTTAATGATTGTCTTATTTAATGGTACTTCTATTTAATGTTATCCTTGATGAATGTTGCATGCAAAGTTATTGAGTAATGATTATTCTGTAATGTCCCTTACCTAGCCTTGCTCTTGTATTTGCTTGTTTGCCCTAGAATTTGATTGTTGATTAGGTTTAGGGTTTCTTCTTTCCAAAAGGAATGTGTTTCTCTAATGAAATAATCCTAGATTGAAATCTGCATTCACCAATTTAAAAACATTTCCACATACACATATCTGTTAGCAATAATATCTAGATATCCACAATATATTCATAAACATAAATCAATTAATGAAGACATAAGAGGAGTGCCATAGGTGGATCCGCCCTGAAGCCCTCATGTAAACTCAAGAGGTTGTCCATCACAATCCTTCTTGCCTAGGGGCTTAGTACCTGCATACTCCACTCATGGCAACACCTCGGAAGACACTCGTCCTATTAGGGGAGAGGAACCATAGAGTCCAAGTGGCCTAAGGCCTACCACCTTCTCTTGCCCAATCCCGTATCTTGGGCCTAAGGGGCAGAGACCTAGGTGGGACCCCCATCTTTCTATAACCCAATCCCTAGTCAAGGGCCTAAGGGGCTGCAAATCCCAATCCCTTGTTAAGAGCCTAAGGGGCTGCAAAGCCCAATCCCTTGTCTAGGGCCTAAGGGGCTGAAAGTGGGGTTTTTAGGCAATCCAACTTCACCCATGTTTTGTCCATCCTAATAGGTTTACAAGCACATAGTAGACAATCTTTAAACAATAAAAAAAATACACTTATTATAGTTTCATCTATATTCATTATGCATTATGAGTATAAGCATGAGCATATAACCAAATGAGATGTATTTAAGGAAATGTATCAACTATAGACAAGTAGGTGTAGCCAATTAATATATTCATGTTCATTCTTAAGATCTTATTTTCTAATCATAATAATGCAGTTTATCCAATATAAGATTCAACATCAAATAAATCTAAATGTAGTCCTATGAGTGGATTCCTTAAATTATTATCCTATGTGTTTCCCCCTAATAGTGTATCCAAAAGAGGCTCATTATAATGCAATTAATGAGTCTAGCAACTATTAAATACATTTCATTTATCATTTGATTCTTTAAGTCCATATTAATATCATTTTATCATGATAACATTAAGAAAGCATTACACCAATCATTAGATTAGCTATGTTAATTTCTTATATCCCAAAATATGCTAAATATTATTACTAAGTGAGTACATCACCTGAGTTGCCGTAACTCTCCATGTTTTTTTGATTCCTTACTCGCCTCCTTCAACCTTATGAGGACAATTCCACTTTTATATTAAATTGTCATCATTACTTATAAGGCTTAATAATAAGTATCATTATTGTATAATCATAAATTATGTGTGTGTATATATATATATATATATATATATATATATAATCTTTAGAATATCCATCTTGACCCTTTCCTTTTATCTTCCCAATTTTCTAATCGATCTGCTTGTATGTTCTTTATTTTACTTATTTTATTTGTCTTGTTTTCTTTTCTTTACTCCCATTGATGATCTTACAATATTATTAGAGACTGGGTTTTAATGTTTTGCTGATTGTAATATTCTTCTAATATTCTCCTCCTTTCCCCTTGTCTTACCTTATCTTATATCTTCCACTTTGGAGAGGAGATGCCTTTTCAAGGTGGAGTCGTGCCTTCTTTTTTAGATCGCTGCCTTCCTTCATGACTTAATCGCTGCCTTATGTTTGCAGCTATTAGCATACTTTATATATTTTAAATGTTTCTTGTTTATTATATTTTGATTTGATTGTAACATATTCAAATATATATATATATATAGGATTATAATAATATTAAATTTAGACATTTATTTTAACATTGATTTTATATACTCTATTTAATATATATATATATTTTTTTAGACTGCAGGAATCGGGTAGCACGACCCCCTATAAACTACAGTGCGCCTGGTAAACTTTTTAACGTGACCGGCGGTGCTGGCGCGACACGCCCTCCGGTACCACGGGACGGGGGAGACTAGAACTCGTGACCAGCAGAGCCGCAACGGAATTACTTAGCCAACCGAGCTAGGGCCCCCGCCCATACTCTATTTAATATTTATTATATTATACTGATTATAATAATATTTAAATTTGTATTTATATTTACCATTTGTTTATTTAGTCACATATTTCAGTACTATTTCTTTTATGATTTCTTTATTATTATTATAGTAATTACTAAACAATATATGTTCATTTAATGACATGTATATTATAATATCTATTATATTTATAATCATAATTGTAATATTATTTTGGTAATCATAATTATAATGAGATTACTAATATTTATATTACAACATTAAATTTAATACTTATAATTATGATAAAATAGTTAATGTCTTTGACATGTATTTTGTTTATCTCATTTTCTATGCTTCGTATTGTAATGCTACTAATTCGGGGGACATGACATATTTTGACTCTTGAGATGTATATACTATATATATACTGCTTATGTTGTGAACATATGACTTCCGAAAGTGTGTGTCATTGGATGTAGGTATGTGAACCATTCCTCCAGGCGGAGGGGAAGTATCACTCGGGAGAGGAGCTTGGTCGGGTAATCGGTAAAGTAAACCATTTGAGCATACACACACTACACTTTAGATTCAGTGAACTAAGTTAGTTATGTTGGTTATAGCTAAGTCATCCGTAGCTTGTATATTGGCATTAGGAGTCTTGTCTACTTCTTTACGCTTTTATGAGTGATGTTTATTTGTATATCTATCCTGTTGTATTACGATCATTATGATGGTAACGTGAATGAATGTAAGTGAATAGGAAATGGACATATATACATGTATATAGTATATGCATGTATCCATATGTATATACATAATGATACTAACGTATGTTGGCAAACGGATATGCTCATACGAATGCATCAATATGGTATACCTACATATACGTACACATAGAGGAATATATATGGGCGTATATACATGTATATATGCATACAACCTATGTTATGTGGATATTAATAATATTATATTATTATTGCCTTACAAATTTATTTATATATATATATATAATTAAATATATAAATATTTATTATTTAAACTTGAGAAATCAATTTATTTCCTCCATTGTTTAAATAATGGAAATCAAAGTATTTTCACATTGAATCAATATTAAACTCTAAACTATAGGAATCGGGTGAAATATCACACCCGATTATTAAACACCAACTATGGAAATCGCGTTTAATATGCAGCCGATTATTGAACATCAAATTTAGGAATTAAATAAATCGAATATTGTTTTAACCATGGGAAATAATATACGCCAATGTAGGGAAAGGAGAAATATTTCATAAAAACTATAGTATGTACTATGAACTTTGGAAATCAAATGAAATACAGTGCTGAGGAAAACACACACGTGGGATTGTGACCAAGTCACAGGAAATGCAAACGCAGCCTGAATGTTGTCGATTGAGCCATGAATGAAGGCTATGTGGATTGCAAACAACATTGGACTTTTTCCACTATGAATATTTACCCGCCAGATTTCTGGATTGGTGCCATGTTTGGGAGATGCCTGTAGGTGTCGATTGGGAATATTTCACCATGTGTAAGTTTGAATTGTTCTTCAACCTACTGTCAGTAATAGAGGTCGACTCACCTCTGGGAAGCTGAGTATGGAGTTAGAAATCCGCCACTTATCAAGTTGAATCATTCAAAACATAGTTCTGGTAGTTTACATGCCTTTGGAAGTGGGATTTGAATGAGCTGAGGCACTATAAATAGCCACCCAATTCATCTTTCTGTACTTACTGATTTACTTGTCTTTTGGAGAAATTATCTTGAGACTTATTTTTGTAGAGCATCATTCTTTTTTCTGAGTGACATATTTCTGAGAGTTGAGTTTTACCAGTCTTCAATATCGATTCACTTGAAGTAGTAAACTTCTATTCAGCTGTAACCAATATCAGTCTGATTGTTCTTATCTGAGTACTTGTTTCTGAGTGAGAAGGATAGTAATTAGGGAGTTAATTCTGAGTTAAATTCTGAGAGGGAAAGGCATAAACTTGTGAGGGGATTGCCAATTAATTTATAGAGTTGGAAGTGCTTGGAGAATAAGCTGAGACATCTTTTACTATGATTTAATGCTGTTGGATAATTATTTTCTGTTTTGCATAGAGAAGTTATTATGCTGTTTGCAGTGCATTATGTGTATGTGCTTAGGAAGTGAAATGATATTTGGAAAAGATAAATTAAAGCAATTTCTAGCTGTTTGTTACATGTTTGTAATTATCTCCAAAATAGGAGAATGGTGGTTGCTTAGATATTATTCTATTAGGCATGATTAAATGGAATGAGTCTTTAAGGTACTCCAATCAAGTTATTAAGTTAACTAGGAAAGCTGTGTTTACCCTTTAGAGAAGGCTTAGTATACTTTTGTGATTAGATTGTCTGAAGGTAGGTTATCTGGGATGACGGACTATCCATTGAAGGATATACCTAGCTTATATAATTTACTTAGTTGACTAGATTGTTGTAGGTAAGTCTGGGATGACAGATTATCCAGTGAAGGACCACACCTATGTGTAGTGTAAGATAGCCTTAAGTCAAATCGACCCTGAGTAGTGTTTATGATAGATGACTTCATTCTAAGTATTCAATGAGAATACTTTGGCCAAAGTAGTCTTAGAATAATATCTTTCTATTTGTGTCGTTAATGGCCATCTCGTCGCTTTTTCTAACTTCGTCTCTTGTTAACAATTGTTTCTTTTGGAAACATCGTATCTTGTAATCTATTTAATGAACTCTTGTTTCTCTGTTTAATACAACAACATCGATTTTGTAACATGTTATTAGAGCCAACACGCTCAAAAACAAATTTTTAATTTATAAAAATTGTTCAAAATTTTTTCAGTTTTTTTGAATTAAAAATTTGATAAAATCTTCTCTAAAAATATTTTCTAAGATTTTCTGAAGTGTTAAAATTTCGAAATTTATTTTTTGAATTTTTTTTGGTGGCTCCTGTTAAGGTCGTGGGCAATTTTTTGCAGAAGAATTCGAGGGTTTCTTGGTCGTGGATTTTTTCTGCTAAACCCGATTTTTCCTGTTAAAATCGAGGGTTTCCTGGGTGTGGATTGATTCCAGTTTGCGTTTTTTTTTTTGAGACACAAACCTTTGGCCTGTGTCGCATTTTTTTCCTTCAAGAAATCTCCTGGCCGCGTTTCTGCTCTGCGTTTGGGTGCGATTAGGACGCGATTTGAGTTCTTTCTGGCGTGCGATCTGAAGATAGGGTTTCTTATGATCTCCAAACGCGATTACTGCTATGCAAACGCATTTTTCATCTACGACTTCTGGCCGCATTTTTTTATTGACTCTGGGCGCCGATGGAAGTTAAGTTTGGTTGTAGATTTGTGCCTTCTTCCAGCCGCGATTTTCGCATCTTTGAAGATGCGTTGGTTCTGCAACTTGGTCGCGATTTTCAACGACGTCTTTCCTTGGTTTCTCTCACTCGCATTTTTTTCAAACCTTCAATCTACTCGCGTTTTCTTAGTTTTTTTTTTTTTGATCTGGCAACGATTTTTAGAGATCCTTTGTTTTCTGGCGGATTTTTCAAAATTTTTGTGAGTTTTCTGGTTCATCCATGGCCACCTAGGGTTTTTGCAAATTCGTCTAGGGTTTTGACCCTCTATTTGAAGGCAATTTTTTTTTTTGACTACAAATTTTTTGTGGGCTTTTCGAGATCACAACTGGGTTGTTCTCATATTTTCTGGGTGCATTGTTTTCCGTGCCTCAGTTTTTGTGTAGATTTCTTTTGTTTTTTGGCGGCTAGGGTTCCAAACCCTTTATTTTTCAAGCCGACAATCGATGTTCTGGGTTTTTAAATATTCTTTTGTCCCGTAAAGAAAAAAAAAATTGTCTTCTGGGTTTTAAAAATTCCGGGAGGGTTTATAATTTTCTCAAAAATTAAGAGTTTTTTCTTCGGTATACCTTAGTCAAGGTTTCTGTCATTCGGGAGGACTCTCTGGTATTTGGTTTTTACCGTTTTTCCCGAAAAAACGATGATTTGTAATCTTGGGTTTAGCGATTTTTTCTTCAAAAATCGTGGTTTGTTGCAGTCAATTTTTTGATCGCACCTGGAGTTGCTAGGGCGAACATCTGCACAACTGGTTTCTTGCAATTTGTTTTGGGGCGTCATACTCATCTGCAGGAGTTTGAAGGGTTTGCCGATTTTTCCTCAAAATCGTAGCAACTGTTCTCGGTGTGTCTTTGGTTACAGGGAAGGACAGTTCTCCAACTTCAGGTTGGACGATTGTTATTGTTATTTCCAGAAGTTCTACAGTTTCTGGGAGAGTTGGTGGCAAACTCATCTCAAGTGGTAGAGTCAGTGGTAGGCTTTTGTGTTTTGTTGCAGCAACGTTCTGAGAAGAAGGGGGCACCCTTCTCTGTTATCTCTGGCTAGTTAGAATGATGACCATTAAGGGAGGGTATTAGAATAATATCTTTCTATTTGTGTCGTTAATGGTCATCTTGTCGCTTTTTCTAACTTCGTCTCTTGTTAATGATTGTTTCTTTTAGAAACATCGTAACTTGTAATCTATTTAAGGAACTCTCGTTCCTTTGTTTAATACAACAACAACATTGATTTTGTAACAAATAGTGCAATGCACAACATCCACTTAGATTGTGTGATGCTTGAGACTACACTGTCAGTTCATCGTGATCCGTTATGCATGCTAGTTTGGGATTGTGAAATAGCAAGTTCTAGTTATGTAGGACACAACACTATGCTTAGTTGGGTTGTCGTTATCAGATACTCTACCAATCTCTTCGTTCGAAGGTAGGGCCATCTATCGAATGATAGATGTCCGGGACCGCATTAAGAGTCCATGGTTGGCGGAAAAGCGCCTGAGTGATGCTTCTCCTGCATAGTAGGCGACAAATTACACCAAGATTTGAAAGGAAAGGAACCTAGACCATCTTACTACTATTTGTTCAAAAGCTCTTCGAGCTATGTATGTATCTTATGCTTTCTTACTTTGATGTTTTCTTGAAAAGAAAAGGAATAAAATGTTGAAATATGTTGTATCATATTTATAAATGAAAAGAAATTTTTTATTGCAATGGCATTTACTCGTTATCTTTGCATGTTGATGTAAAATTAACATCTTTTTACTTTACGAATGGACTAGGTCGTTAAATTATACTCCATCCAACCATCTAAAAGAATTGTGCTTTTGAACTTTTGTCATTGCTTATTTTTATTTTCCACAATTATTTTTGCATTTGCAATAGCATCTTGGACCAACCTCCTACTTAACTCTCTTGGAGAGGGCACCATGTACCCTTTCCTTGCAATTGTCAATGTTATCACTAAATACTCTCAATATGGACTCTTTGCCATGTTGAAGGGAAGGTTGTAATATCAAAAATTTGTGCATGCCTTATTTACTTTGTGCACCTATTTGTTCCACCTTGTACCTTGCAATGAAGGCTGTACTTTGGGTATGTTTCTAGGCACAAGAAAAAACTCTTGTGAGTGGACTCTACATGAGCTAGAGGAGGTGGAGGTGCCCTTGTATGTATGGATTGCAACTAGAGTCCACAATACTTGTTGTATCCATCTTGGTTTTTGCAAGTAAATTAGGAGTAATGGCTTCTTTTGTAGCTGCTCGTGCCCTTGCCCTCTCTAATTTTTTCTCATCCAATAATGCAAGAAGTGCTCTCATCTCTCATTTCACCTCTTCTAGGGCATTTGGACACACTTTGTGCCACAACTAAGAATTCCTACAATATGGTATTTGAGGTGATTGATGTCTCCATTATGCTTCTTTGTGCAAATCACACTCCTCAATACGAATCCCATTACAACATACTTCCAAGAGGGGTCATGTAAAGAACCGGACCAAATTTTTTTTATTTTTTCAAATGCAATTACAATCAACACGCACCCGTTAAGGTTAGCTCTAAACCAAAACGATGCTGAAGCAACTCTAACCAGAATGTACACCAGGATCCCGAAGTGGGCAAGGTGTGAGCATTGGTCAGAGGATCTGAATGCAGATGCAAAGCTGGAAAGGAACTCTAACCAAGAATGGCGCCAAGTGTTGGTGAGCATATGGTCAGAGGATCAATGCATGATGAGCTGAAATAACCCTAACTAAGAATGGCGCCGAATGACGGCGAGCATGTGGTCAGAGGGTCCTTATAACTACTGACTGAAAGTAAATAGGCTGCAAGCCAGCCTCTTCCACTTATTCAGTGGGTAGTACAATAGATAAAATGAAAGATAGAGAAGAGAATTGCTGTTAGTACTACTAAACAGCTTACAATATATCAGAATGCTTTGCCAGTGCCCAATTTTTCAAGTTCTTCAATGCTGCAATAACCTAGACGACTTTCACAATGCATAACCAACCTCTCTAAACTCAGATTTCACACAAGTATGCACTTATCTAGGACTGATATGACAGACCAGCAACTCAGCAACTCACTCAAATGCTTATATCTTGCTCTATACTCATCCTAATGACATGAAACCAAGTGCAGATTGCTCTAGGGATGATGGTGCCCCAAATTGAATGCTTAAACCTCACCAAAAGAACTCCATCTATTTTTGCATAGACCCAAAGCTATACCCAGAATGGTACGGCCCTCTTAAAGGGGCGATTTGCTTTTAAAAATTCAAATGAGCATTATAAAATCTTAAACTTTGCTAGATTGGTTGCCCAGCATAGGAAAAGGGATTACTTCAATACCCAGAACAATATTAATTTTATTTTAAGAACTATGAGCAATTATTACATTCTTCAATGATATTCAGGAACTCCAGAAATGAACAGAAAATGCAAACTAGAACTTCAAAATGCAAACTACTAAACTGAAATGCAAGACAAACCTATTACAAGCTATTTCTCAACTAGTTGCTATCTTTCAAGCAAGAAGATGAGCCCATTGCTAGGAGGTGTGCTTTCCTCGAAGCGAGTGTGTGGAGACAATCCAGTAGCATAACGATATGGTAGACAAAAGATAATCAAATGAAGAGCTGACGCCTGTATATATAGACTTGAGGAGAATCTTCTAAAAGCTTCAAGAAGGCGCCCAATTTCAAATTTGACTTCAATTCAATTCCCTCCAAAGGTGGCGTCCTTTTTCACACAAGGTAATATTTCATTTTATAAAATTTAATCTTTTCCCCTCAAGTGACGTCCCACTTCTCCAACCTTTAAATATAAATCAACACCTGATGAGACATTTCACCCATAAAGTCCCCTTTTTTTAAAACAACATAAAGTTGTACTGCTAGGCTAAGGGGTTATAATAATAAAATATAACATCATATTATAAAAATAACTTATCTCTCCAGAAAATGCATTCAAAAGGCCAAAAATCAAACTGCCAACTGAACTGGTTGAAGACGAGAGCCAACTGCATTGAAGCCAATAGGACCACTGCCAGAAATAGAATTTACTAAAAATAGTAAATTCATGAAGTTGCTCGAAACACCAAACTGACCATACCGTTGCGAAGTTTTCTGAAAACCCATAAAGAATCCGCAATCCAATTTCCAAACTTCAAGCAACAACCTCCCCAAAAACAGGAAACCCTAATTTCACCATTCGAGTAGCCTACAGGTCTCCGGAATAGGCCAACGGTCAACTGGAAAGATCACATTTGAGAAGGGGACATTACAGTCCGCCCTCCCCAAGATTGCTTGCCCTCAAGCAATCGCAAATCCGGATGTTGTAGAATCTCTTCGTTCTCCCAAGTTGCATCCTCCAAAGGTAAGTTCTTCCACTTCACCAAATACTCTTTGATTGTTCTTCTCCTCAAGGAACGCTCTCTGGAATTAATAATCTCTTCTGGAAACAAAGTCAACTGTCCTTCCTCGTCCAAGGGAGGCAACTATGATGAAGCAACAACATTGTGTCCAAGTGCCTTTTTGAGGCGAGACACATGGAAAACATTGTGAACCTTACTACTCGATGGTAGTTCCAACTCATAAGCCACTATTCCGACCTTTCTAATGACTTTGAATGGCCCATAGAAGCGAGGTTTTAGCTTCTCAGCTCCACTCTTCTTTAGTGTAGACTGTCTGTAAGGCTGAAGTCGAAGATAAACCATATCACCAACCTCAAATGAACGCTCGACACACTGCTGATCAGCGTACATCTTCTGCGGATTTTGTGCTATTTGAAGGTTGTTCTTCAAGGACTTCAAAATATATTGACTTTGCTGCAACCAATCCTTGGCTTGAGGAGCTTTGTTATCACCAAACACCAAATCAGCAAAGCTGGGGGCCTCATAACCATAGAGAGCCATGAATGGAGACATCCTTATTGACATGTGAAAGGATGAATTGTAACAATACTCTCCAATGTGAAGCCATTTCACCCATGCCTTTGGCTGCTCCGAGACATAATTTCTGAGATAGCCCTCCAACCATTTGTTCACTATCTCTGTTTGACCATCAGTTTGAGGGTGATAGCTAGTGCTAGGAGTAAGCATTGTACCACTCATCCTGAAAGCCTCTTGCCAAAAGGTGCTTAGGAACTTGCTGTCCGTATCACTCACAATGTTTTTTGGCAACCCATGCAATCTGAACACTTCATGGAAAAACAAATCTGCAACTTGAGCTGCTGAAAATGTGCTAGTGATGGCAAAAAAGTGAGCAAACTTGGTCAATCTGTCCACTACAACATAGATACAATCTTTGCCTTGAGCCTTTGGCAACCCTGTGATGAAGTCCATTGATATGCTTTCCCATTTTTGGTTAGGAATGGGAAGAGGTTGCAGCAGACTAGTTGGAAGTGAATGCTCATTTTTGTTCATCTGACAAGACTCCTTGATGTAGCGTTGGACTTCCTCTTTCAGCCCCTTCCAAGAAAACCTCTCTTGAATCTGCTTATATGTTTTGAAGTAGCCTTAATGACCAGCAAGTGGAATGTCATGGAAAGTCATCAAAATCTTCCTTTTGAGCTTAGAATCAGCTACCAAAAAGATCCTCCCCTTGTAGTGTATCAATCCATCCACCACCTTGAACTTTTCGTCATGGAAAGTACCTTCAATGATGCTAGTTGCAAACTGATTTTTGGCATAATCAGCAAGCAACATCTCCTTCCAATCAGCAGTAAGCTCACACAATGAGCTCAAATGAGGCCTTCTTGATAAAGCATCAGCCACAATGTTGTTCTTCCCGACATACTCAATGTCAAAATCGTAAGCTTGAAGCTTACTTACCCACTTATGTTGTCTTTCATTCAAATCCTTCTGATGCATGAAGTGCTTGAGACTATTGTGATCAGTCTTGACCACGAATTTGCTCCCCACCAGATATTGTCTGAACTTGGCTAATGCATGCATGATTGCAAACATTTCTTTGTCATAGATAGAATAGGTCCTTTCAACACCCCTTAGTTTCCTACTTTCAAATACAATGGGTTGTTTGTCTTGCATCAAAACAGCACCAACACCTTCTCCCGATGCATCACACTGCAACTCGAAGGGCTTGGAGAAATCTGGTATGGCCAACACTGGACAAGAACTCATGATTTTCTTGAACTTATCGAACACACTTTGAGCCTTTTCTGACCAAAAGAAAGCTCCCTTCTTAGTGAGGTCAGTAAGAGGAGCAGCACTTTGAGAGTAGCCCTTCACGAATCTTTTGTAGAAGCCACATAGACCCAAGAACCCCTTCAAATGAGTCAAGTTCTCTGGAGGTGGCCAATCAACTATTGCCTTGATCTTTTCAGGATCAACCTTCACTCCATCAGCGCTGATTATATGACCAAGGTAGAGCAGCTCTTTCATCCCAAATTCACATTTGGACTCTTTGGCAAACAAGCTTTCTGACTCAAGAATGCTAAGCACTTCCTCCAGGTGCTTGAGGTGTTCTTCCCATGTCTTGCTGAAGATGAGAATATCATCAAAGAAGATCAACACAAACTTCCTCAATTGTTTCTGAAAACCTCTGTTCATACAAGATTGGAAGGTGGCTGGAGCATTATTCAACCCAAAAGGCATGACTAAGAACTCGAAATGACCATAGTGGCATTTGAATGCCGTCTTCTCAAGATCTGAACCTCTCATCCGAATTTGATAGTAACCCGACCTCAAGTCAATTTTTGAAAAGAACTTGGTGCCATGTAGCTCGTCAATGAGCTCATCTATTCGAGGAATGGGATACCGATTTTTGATTGTGCTTTGATTCAAGGCACGATAATCCACACACATGCGGATGGTGCCATCCTTCTTTTTCACAAGGACTACCGCTGAAGCAAAGGGACTTTTGCGTGGACGAATGAAACTCATCTCCAAGAGTTCTTTTATGTTTTTCTCGATCTCATCCTTCTGCTTCTTAGGATACCGATATGGTGTTGTGATGACTGGCTTGGCCCCTTCTTTGAGTTCAATGACATGCTCAGCTCCTCTTTCAGGAGGCGGCCCAGGAGATAAATCAGCAAACACCTTACTCTTCTTGGTGAGTATAGACTGAATATCTGGAGGATAGTCCCTCTTTGTCTCCAGTGGACTAGTTGGAAGAACCATGCATTCCGCAGCCCACTCAACTTGATCGTGTCGAATCAGCCTCTCCATTCTCTTGAATGACACAATCCGAGGACCACCATTCGACATTCCTCTTAACACCACCTTCTTTCCATCAGATTGGAACTTGAGCTCCATAGTTTGTAAATTGAGAGAGATTTCACCAAGTGAGCGTAACCATTGTATACCAAGTACTGCATTAATGTCACTAATAGTAACTACATAGAAGTCATCTTTGACTTCATAGTTGCCTAACTACATGGACATGTTAGGAACTCTTTGGTTGCAGGAAATATGAAACCCATCAGCCACCATGACTTTGAAGCCTTCAAATTCTTCAGTTTTGAGACCTCTCTTTGCAACCACTCCTTCGTCAATGAAATTATGTGTGGCCCCAGTGTCAATCAAGGCAACAATTCGGTGACCTCCAACTCCACCACGAACCTTGAAAGATTCGTTCTTTTGGAAACTAGAGAGTTGGGCAATAGGGGCCCCAACTCCTTGCTCATGATCGGACTCTTCTGGAGCTCTCTCTTCCTCGCTGTCCCCAAAATAAGACTGCTGATCAGACATATAAGATTCTGATCCATAGTCTGAATAGGCCCCCATTTGATTAGAACACCCTCTTCCGGGACATCTATGACCCTTGGTCCAAGGCTCTAAGCATGTGTAACACTTGCCCTCCTTCCTGAGCTGTTCATGTTGCTCTTCAGTCAACTTGGGTGGAAACTTCTTGTGCTGATTTGAAAAATGTCTCTTATTCTTCTTGTGGCCAAAGGGCTTTGGCGGAAATTTAGGCCTAGGGGCTGATAACTCCATACTTCGAGACTTCTTGATTGCTTCTTCAAGACTTGGTGGATCGAAAGCTTTAACCCACCCTTTCAAGGGTTCAACCAAACCTTCAAAAAACAAAACAACCAACCTTCTCTCAGTGGTGTTGGGCACCATCACGGAAAGTCTTTGGAAATCAGCTATGTGAGAATCCAAGGAGCCATGCTGCTTCAGTTGTGCAAGCTCACGGAATCTCACTTCAGGATCCTTAGTGTCGAACCTATCAATCAGCTTATTGGTGAATTCACCATAGGTTTGAATGAGGTTATGGCCAAGCGTGACCAAACCATGGTACCACCACTCATGGGCAGCTCCCTCCAAATGAAGCGTTGCAAACTTGATGGCATCTTCTTCTTGCATGGGACGAAGTGAAAGGTAGTTGTCTAACTTCTGAACCCACGATCTTGCTAAACACTTATCACTTCCATCGAAGTGAGCCAATGACACCTTCCCAAGGGCTTGTTGATAATCAGTTCTAGGAGCCATATGAGCACGGTTATCAACTCTTCCTCCGTTTCTTCTGTTTCTTTGGTTCAAGAATTGATCAAAGGACTATTGGTCTCTAAGATCAGGGGGTAAGGTGGCATACTCCAAGTAGGCTTGCCTGGCATCATCTGCAAAAGGAATGACAACTTCAACTTGCGGTTCCTCCTTCTGAGTGAATGTAGGAAAGAGAGGCCTAGAGGTTGATCCTCTAGAGGTGGTCTCATGCTGACCAATAGTTCTACTCCCTCCATTACCATTGTTCCCATTGACTCCACTGTTTTCTCTTGTAGCATGGTTTTGATTAGGAGTATGATTCTAAGGAATTTGCTGGTCCATTCGTGCAAGTAACCGGGACATCATCTCAATCATCCCATCAAACTTCTTTTCCATCCTTTCATCTTTTTCATCCATGGCTTGCTTAAGATTGTCTGACATGTTCTCAACTATTTTACCAGTATCTACTGCTCTTCTTGTTTCTCTCAAAGCTTCTGAAAAGGTATCTGCTTCTGGCACTGGCAGAAACTGTGTCTGTTGTCTTCTTGCCTGACTTCTGGTGAAGTATCTGCAGTCACTGTCACTCATCTGACAATTGAATCACTATAGGGCATAGGTTGGCAGAATCATGGCTCTGATACCACTGTAAAGAACCGGACCAAATTTTTTTGATTTTTTCAAATGCAATTACAATCAACACGCACCTGTTAAGGTTAGCTCTAAACCAAAACGATGCTGAAGCAACTCTAACCAGAATGTACACCAGGATCCCGAAGTGGGCAAGGTGTGAGCATTGGTCAGAGGATCTGAATGCATATGCAAAGCTGAAAAGGAACTCTAACCAAGAATGGCGCCAAGTGTTGGCGAGCATATGGTTAGAGGATCAATGCATGATGAGCTGAAATAACCCTAACCAAGAATGGCGCCGAATGATGGCGAGCATATGGTCAGAGGGTCCCTATAACTACTGACTGAAAGTAAATAGGCTGCAAGCCAGCCTCTTCCACTTATTCAGTGGGTAGTACAATAGATAAAATGAAAGATAGAGAAGAGAATTGCTGTTAGTACTACTAAACAGCTTACAATATATCAGAATGCTTTGCCAGAGCCCAATTTTTCAAGTTCTTCAATGCTGCAATAACCTAGACGACTTTCACAATGCATAACTAACCTCTCTAAACTCAGATTTCACACAAGTATGCACTTATCTAGGACTGATATGACAGACCAGCAACTCAGCAACTCACTCAAATGCTTATATCTTGCTCTATACTCATCCTAATGACATGAAACCAAGTGTAGATTGCTCTAGGGATGATGGCGCCCCAAATTGAATGCTTAAACCTCACCAAAAGAACTCCATCTATTTTTGCACAGACCCAAAGCTATACCCAGAATGGTACGACCCTCTTAAAGGGGCAATTTGCTTTTAAAAATTCAAATGAGCATTATAAAATCTTAAACTTTGCTAGATTGGTCGCCTAGCATAGGAAAAGGGATTACTTCAATACCCAGAACAATATTAATTTTATTTTAAGAACTATGAGCAATTCTTGCATTCTTCAATGATATTCAGGAACTCCAGAAATGAACAGAAAATGCAAACTAGAACTTCAAAATGTAAACTACTAAACTGAAATGCAAGACAAACCTATTACAAGCTATCTCTTAACTAGTTGCTATCTTTCAAGCAAGAAGATGAGCCCATTGCTAGGAGGTGTGCTTTCCTCGAAGCGAGTGCCTGAAGACAATCCAGCAGCATAACGATATGGTAGACAAAAGATAATCAAATGAAGAGTTGAGGCCTATATATATAGACTTGAGGAGAATCTTCTAGAAGCTTCAAAATGGCACCCAATTTCAAATTTGACTTCAATTCAATTCCCTCCAAAGGTGGCGTCCTTTTTCACACAAGGTAATATTTCATTTTATAAAATTTAATCTTTTCCCCTCAAGTGGCGTCCCACTTCTCCAACCTTTAATTTTGCCTTAGAATATAAATCAACACCTGATGAGACATTTCACCCATAAAGTCCCCTTTTTTTAAAACAACATAAAGTTATACTGCTAGGCTAAGGGGTTATAATAATAAAATATAATATCATATTATAAAAATAACTTATCTCTCCAGAAAATGCATTCAAAAGGCCAAAAATCAAACTGCCGACTGAACTGGTTGAAGACGAGAGCCAACTGCACTGAAGCCAACAGGACCACTGCCAGAAATAGAATTTACTAAAAATAGTAAATTGATGAAGTTGCTCGAAACACCAAACTGACCATACCGTTGCGAAGCTTTCTGAAAACCCAGAAAGAATCCGCAATCCAATTTCCAAACTTCAAGAAACAACCTCCCCAAAAACAAGAAACCCTAATTTCACCATCCGAGTAGCCTACGGGTCTCCGGAATAGGCCAACGGTCAACTGGAAAGATCACATTTGAGAAGGGGACATTACAGGTCATGGCTTCAAGGGAGTTTACTTCCAATGGGATGGATTCCCCTTGCTATGTCTAGACCTGGAGCAAAGTCAGGGGCCATTGCGTACTAACCTACAACATTAATAAAAACAAAAAGAATAGCAATTAAGAAAACAATTTGAAAACGAATTCTTTAAAAAATATCATATAAAGTTTGCTATCCAATTTTTCATTTGTGGAATCGAATCTTGTAGAAAAGAACAAAACAAAACATGCAAATGCTATCACTAGATGGAGAGAAGATGAAAGAAGGAAGAGGAGTGGGAGATTTGTAGAGCCTTGCTTTAGGATAGATTTGCAAAGGAGTTTTAGGGGAAAATGGAACTCAAGGGAGGAAAGAGCTGAGAGGTCCTAGAAGATTTGGATTCTAAAAGGCTCAAATCTGGCCATAGGCATGAATGCACCAGCAAAAGTAGACCAATCAGCTGGATGCCACTATCCTTGAGGGATGGGTGCAAAGACTAAGAGAACATGCTTTTTTCCATCAAATAGGCCAGGTTTTGGTCATCAAGGGTGAGGTTGCAAAATTGGTGTAAGGAGCCTTGGAGTAGTGGGGCAAACAAATGAAAATAAAATCAATGCCAAGAGGTTTTTTTTGAGTCGAGTGTAACTCGCTGGTTAAAAAAGAAGAGATCATCAATGAGGGATCATTTCAATGGGTGGGGTTGGGTCTACTTGACAAATTGGGAACCAAATTTCAATTCCCTCTCTTACCAAATTTCAATTCCCTCTCTTACCCTCTAAAGGAAGCCCCAATGTGGATTAGATTAGTCAATCTACTGTTAGAGTATTGGGACTTAGGAAACTTAACAAAGATTGGAAACTCATTGGGTTTTATTTTTGAAGGTAGATGGAAATATAGAAACTAGAGAAGTTGGTATGTATGCCTTAATTTGTATTTCTTTGGATTTGAAAAATTGCCCTCCATAGGAAACTATTTTCAAAACAAATGCCGGTCTAGAGTCTCAAAAAATTGAGGTAGAAAGAGCCCCTTTGAAATGCCATCTAGGGCACGGTATGGAGAATTGCAAAAAAAGAAAAGAATTTTTTTGGGAAGGATAGCCTCAATGTGGTTGATGTGGCAGAAAAATAAGGGATACTAGAGTTTTGCAAGATTCCAGTGCTTTAATTCAGAGGGAAAACAAAATCTTGTGCTTCATTTGTCCCAACAGAGAAGTTAAGAGGAGCTGGCAAAATTCAAAGACTGAGGAAAGTTGAGTTTTGATTTGGCTTTGGAATTGTTTGAAATTTCAAAGGATCCTAGGGTTTGTATAGAACCCTTGGAAGAAAGATATTTTGGACTCCATCTATAATTCAGATGGTGATTTTGAAGAGGTTTTCTCAAAGGATGAATTGAACATCCTGGACGATAGGTTGGCTAATCAGATTACTTCAAGAATCAAGAAACCCAATTGCAGGGAAGAAAAGCAAAGGGGGAGGAAGTCCAACAAATCAAGATTGGAAATGGTTGGGATGGCAAAAGGTCAAATGAAAGTGAGATTGGGGAAGGGAATTGCCATTCTTGGTGAGCCATGAGAGTTCTCACTTGGAATGTCAGCAGTTTAAATGCCTCTTACAAGAGACATCTACTCAAGTGACAACTTGAGTCTACCATAGCAGATTTAATTCTTTTTCAGTAGACAAAGTTGAGGATTGAGGATTCCAATAGACTCATTCAAAAAATGGAGACAATGAAAAGATGGAAGCTTCTAGCCAGTATTCAATCTTGTCTCGGTTGCTTTTTGGATTCCTTTTGTCATATCAATGATTGGGACAAACAACGACCTGCAAAAGTATCAAGTCAAATTGGGAATTGAGTTCCTCAAATTTGTCACACGGGCTGTGCCTTCTTGAGGTATTGACTGGTCATTTTCTGTTGATGTATCTTCAGAAAGCGATGAGGAGGAGGATGCCAGTCAATATTAAAATGGTGTGAAAATATTTTATATTTTGTATATAATTGTTGCTGTCTGGTTTTAACTTGAATTGTGCAAAGGATACAGTAGGATAGCTGTCATCACTAGTTTTAACCCCCAAAATGGGGTTTCGTTATAATAGTTTCCTTATGGAGATTTCTGTAATGTGGCCCTCCTAGAGGGAGCAATTGAATACTGATAATTTTTGTGGTTCAATATATGCATATGGCCCTCCAGACCAATTTCACCTAGCAAAAAAGATCATGTAAAGTTTAAATGCATTTGAAAAATTGAAATGTACTATGGTAATGTAGTTATTGGTTAGTGATCGAATAAATGAGTTTGACGATAAAACATGTTTTTACCCTAAAACATGAACCCTATATTTAGAAAAAAATAAAGCAAAATTTGATTCACATAAGCTTGTGTAAAACAGCAATTTTTTTTACATAAACTGAATTCACTGCAATAAAATTTGTCAATTTTACATGCAATAAATTTTTAACATGCTAGAAAATTATAAATATTTTATATGATTGAAAAGAAGGGGAAGAAATGAAGATTTAACTTGCAAATCTGAAATTCTAGAAAATCAGTCAATTGAATCCCCAATAAAATCCTTGCAATTTGCTCTATAATGTTGTGATGTTTGTGTGCCTGTCTAACATTACTGAATAGGGCTTATAAAGCTACCAAAACATGTTTTTTCTGTGTCTGAAGTGCATTTATGACACATTTATCTTGTTTGTTGTAAGTGGCAATGCTTGTGTGCTTGTCTAACATTACCGAATAGGGCTTATAAAGTTACCAAAACATGTTTTTTCTGTGTCTGAAGTGCGTTTATGACACATTTATCTTGTGTGTTGTAAGTGGCATAGGCGGGCTTGCTGCTTGGAAAAAAGACTTGCAGAAAATCATCAAAAACTTGGCCCTAAGGCTTGTCGAGTAATCATCAAGAAAACTTGGCATGTAAAAAAGTTGGTGAGAACTTGCTGAGTTGTCAAACTATGGTTTGTTGTCTATTTATATTTCTGCATTGTACACAAAAACAATCAGCAATTGTGACAGCAGGGGTGCATGTAATGAATTAAATGAGCTCCCAGACATTTGTAAACCTGCAATTTTTGCATATTAGAAGGGACAGAAATGTATACATATTGTTGATGTTGGAGGCAGCATCGGGCTTCTACTTCGAGCCCAGTTCATGTGATGAAGAACAATTTAAATGATAGCCTAACAGCTATTTAAATTGCAAGACAACAATTGATGAAGAGGCGCTTCATCATTGCACATCAAGTAATATTTAATTATGGTTAATGAGGCCGACATCTTGAAGAGTTGTGATTTTTTGAGGCCGACTTCATGTATCATAAAGTCACGATTTTTGATGATGGCCGACATGAAGACTTGGAGAGATGCGTCCCCCCTCCTCTCTTGTATATATGTTCGATGCTACTTCATTGTAATCATTTTCATATCTATCATAGTTCGAGTTCTAGATAAGTGCGAATACTTCAAGTTCAGATTGAAGCATTGTGGAAGGCTGAGTTTATCATCAGCAAAAACATCATATCATTTCTGTGTTAGCCTCAGATTGTGGTGTTATTACTTGGCCTCATAATTGGCCTCATTGTAAAGGAGACTATTGTTTACTATTCAATATATAAGCGATATATTGTTGCTGGGTTTTTCTCCCTCAAGAGGAGGGTTTTCCCAGGGTATATGCTGTGTTGTTGTGTCTGATTTTGAATTAAATTTCTGAGTTTTATATCTGATCATAAAAACTAACACATACTTTCACCTGAGGACGGGATAAGGATATGCTGTTAATTCTATTGATTTATTTCAAATGCATTCCCTTGAGAAGGTAGTGCAGAAATGGAGATCGGCACAAGCATATAGTGTAACAACCCAAACAGTTAACCCAAAATTACCACTGATGTTTTTTTTCTTGTTTATCAGCTTTGATATGTGTTGATTCAATTGTATACTCAGGTACATCTATCCATTCGGAATAGGCATCCATCCATCCAAGATGGGCATCTAACCATACGGGTTAGGCATCTGTCCATATGGGATAGGTGTTCATCTATCCATCCGGGATAGGCATCTACCCAAACGGGGTAGGCCTCTATCCATAAAGGATAGGAATACGCTTTGGCCAAAGACTTAGACTCATCGGGACCATCCAAATCTTGAGCCACTCTCTAAAGATTACACTCCCTTATCAGAAATGCACCGAGGTCGTCGTCTTTAGGAGTATATAAAATAAATAATTAGCTTGAGTCCCGCCTCAGAATTTGGCCTAAAGCCTCGAGGAGTCAAGCGAATCCATTTGGAATTCCCTTCGAGTATACAAGAACTTATTTTATCTTATCCCTTATGATAAAGATTCTAATATTTCCCTTAATCGAGACATTCTCTTGAATTATTAATTATTCTATAATAAAATGAATTAGCATGATCTTTATTAGACATGGTCATACCTTATAACCAAACTACAACCAAGGATCACACCTTAAAATTTTGGATCACAACATAAGACTAATTCACATAAGTTATTTGCAAAGCAATTATAAGAGAACAGGCCCTAAGGGCTAGAACTATGCCTCGGGGGCTCATCTCTGATGGCCTTGCCTATGTATCGCGCGGAGGCTTTGTAGTTCGACATCTGGTTTTAAAGTAGCACATACTTGATGGCCGATAATTAGGTTCATCTTTCCCTCAAACAGTAAGACATTAAACAGTCAAAGAAACTGTGCGAGTCGGTATGCAACCCTTTCTAGGGTCTGACTTCCCTAGATAGTTCTTCGTTGGTTGCCACCCACTTAGGTGCAACTTTACACACAAATTTTCCCATAGTCTAGATTCAAAGTATCTAACATCAAATAAGAAAATCAACTAATAATCATTGGGCTGAACCCCGTTTTTTGATCAACAAGATCCATGACAGCGAGGTGAGAGCATATGACGAAGGTTTAACTCCAATGATAAAATTTAAGAATAAAGTAACATAATTCTTAACTTTCCCACAATCTAATATTAGGTGAAATATCTAAGATCAAAGTATCTAGCATCAAATAAGGAATTCATCTAATAATCATTGGATTGAACCCCGTTTTTTGATCACCAAGATCCATGACGGCAAGGTGGGAGCATACGACGAAGGTTTAACTCCAATGATAAAGTTTAAGAATAAAGTAACATAATGCACAACTTTCTCATAATCTAATATTAGGTGAAATAACTAGATTCAAAGTATCTAACATCAGATAAGGAAATCATCTAATAATCATTAGGTTGAACCTTGTTTTTTGATCACCAAGATCGATGACGGTGAGATGAGAGCATATGACAAAGGTTTAACTCCAATGATAAAGTTTAAGAATAAAGAATCATAATTCACAACTTTCACATAATCTATTATTAGGTGAAATATCTAAATTTAAAGTATCTAGCATCAAATAAGGAAATCATCAAATAATCATTGAATTAAACCCCGTTTTCTAATTTCCAAGATCCATGACAGTGAGGTGAGAGCAAACGACGGAGGTTTAACTCCAATGATAAAGTTTAAGAATAAAGAATCAACATATCTACATTTGCAGTGGTACTTTTAGATAAGAAAAGTAATTTAAACTCTTCCACTTATTTAGTGGTGAGTGTCAGCCACTTATTCAATGGAGTTAGTGGCAAGTTAAGAAATTCATAATCTCTTCCACTTGTTCAGTGGCGAGCATTAACCACTTATTTAGTGGGGTAAGTAACAATAAAGTAATTCATTATTAAATTTGTGAGAGAACAATAAATTATGATTTACCATTTTTTTCACATCTGAACTAGCACTAATTGCCTCCTTCAACAATTAAATCAAACATTAGGGTGGACGTAAAGAAACAAATAACTCTTCCACTTATTCAGTGGTGAGTGTCATTCCACTTATTCAGTGGAGTGAGTACTGACAAAAGAAGTCATTAATCAAACTTAAGATTGAATAAATAAAAGTAAATAAACTCTTCCACTTGTTCAGTGGTGAGCCTTATTCCACTTATTTAGTGGGGTGAGTAATGATAAGATCAACTAATAAAATTTATCTCCATCCACATTATGATATGAATCGTAAATCGATCACTCATTTCCAAATTAAATCATTGCAATAACATTGAAACCTACTATTTAACTATCCATGAAGTTTACTAGTTTGAAAATCTTAAAATGATTAACCCCTTTTCTTTATATATATAAGAACACAATATTCCACCATTATATGCTAATTTAATTTGATGGATGGATTAATTCTACAAATGGCAACTCTTACCTAAACTATAAAAATCTGGAAAAACCATTAATGCATAACACCTATTGAGTAATCAAGCTTACTATTTGGAAATAATGAAATCTCTTAATATGGGGACCCTGAGGAATACAATGCAAATACATTTATGACTTCCTAGTAAATCTAAAACAAGGAGTAATGCCTATATAAACTTGAGATTTGCTAGACAATATAAAGTCATAAACAAGCACATAGTTTTTTCAAAGATTCCATGCTTTCAAACCAGTGACGAATCAGCTATGGTTTTATAATTCAATGTCGTATAGTACATTTCATCTAGTGACTATTCAATACCAACTATTTAATAACTATAATTCAATAATGATTAACTATCCTTTAAAGTATACTTAAAACTAAGACTTAAATTCATCTTACATGTAAGGATCAGAATAACCCATGTAGAGAACCCAATTCTAAAGCTATATGTTGGGGTCTAAAATTAAAAACAATGACTATAGATAGAAAATCCAACTCGAGTGTGATAACTTATAATGATAATGAATCAATCCCACAAACATACTTAGTAACAACTCTTAAGCCCTTTATGAGAGAAACCATTTGTGAATATCTTAAATTGAATAAAATTATAAATGAAACTTAATACTAAAATAACATAATCTCTTAACAGGAAGAGCTAAACCAGCAATAGACATTAATCTACAATAAGGAACATATCATACATACATTTATCTCATTCTGCTAGAAAACATAAACTCTAAATAAGTTTGTAATCTGTTCGACAGATAGGCATTCAACATTAGAATAATAAACAAGACACTCTGATTGCTCAACCAAATCCATGAAGGCAAGAGGACACACATACAGTGGTACAAGTAGGTTGTGCGCAAAATGGATTTGTCAAAAGACTAGAGAAATAGGTGAGAAGGTAGTTTTGGAACAGGGTATTAACAATCATCAAAATATAAGAGTACAAATAGCCTGGTAGATGTGCAACCAAATATGGATGCATAGACAAGACACATAAACTATTTAATAAAATGCCTCAATGATATGGAATTAAATGGAAAATGAAGGAGCTTAGATAAGGCGTGCATTCTATTAACAGGTTGCCTCAAAGAATCATGGTCTCACAGGCTGCAATGATTGCTAGATGGGTACAAGATAGATTTGTTGAAAAATGCTTTAGAAGTTTCCATGCAAATACAATCGACAGGCGTAAAGCCAAATTCCACAATCATCCCAGCATTCTTGCCAGGGGAAGAATGGGAGTTTAAAATGGGTAATGGACATCCTTTAAAAGCATAAGGAATAATAAGCGCCCGGTTGACATGCATGCAATGTGTGGAAGCATAAACAAGGCACACAGGCAAGGCATGTTAAGTGGTTGACAGAATACCTCAAAGAAGTGTCATCTAATGGAATGTAATGATTGCAGGATGTGCACAAAACGGATTTGATGATAAGGTTTTAGAAGTTTTCAAGCAAATGCAATTGGCAGCTGCAAAGCCAAATTCAATGGCCATTGCCAGCCTTCTCCCTGCCCGTGCCAAAATTGTAGCTTTGGAACTGGGTATTGACATGCATTTGGTTTCTCAGGGAAGGTTGAGGTACTCGATGCCCATTTCAGGGATACCCACAATGCCATTTACAAAAGAGTAAAGTTCTGGATTTATATCTAGCTACCAAAATATGCATATACAAATTGGTAGAACAATAAAAATAATGACAGGTAAGTCGATTTATCATGGGCAGAAAGATTTCAAATAGGCCAAATGATGGTATAGATATGAATTCCCTGGTATACATGCATGCAAAAGTAAAACATAGATAAGGCTTGTGAAATCTTAGATAAATGCATGTGAGCTTAAAATCTGCTGCAACATTATAAGCATGCCGTGGACTTGATAAATAAACTTTAGAAAATTTCGTGAAAATATAACTTACAAGTATTAAATCGCATTTCAGAACCTCTGATAGCATCCTTCCTGCTAATGCAAAGGGCCTTCAGACATGGCTACGGTCATCCTTGAAAATCACTCATTTCCACAAGACATATCACTTCATGCATGTTTGAAACTTATCCTCGCTTCCAATTCCATGCCTTCACGATTTTGCCCAATACTTATTTTCTGTCTTGAGTAAGTTCATATGCTGCATCCATTGGTCTGAAATCAAAGGATTCATATATCCCCCTTTCAAATCTCTCTGTACACATTATAACAAAAGGAAGATAAAAAAAAGTTAAAGAAGAGCATAACTGATTCAAATGTGGTTCGACGCCTTTACTCTCCCCGCTTATTCATAAATAAGAGTTATTGAATTTACACCATTATGTAACCACCCTATCTTGGAACAACATGCAAGGAATGTAACCTCCGTTCTTGTAATGGTCATTAAATTTTTCAAAATAATCTAAGTTACTGGTTCGGTTTTGGGTTTGGGTTCGGGTTTGAGAACCCGGTTCGCCGGTCCGGGAAATTTTTTTTTTGGGGTTGGGTTCATTTTGGGTTCGGTAATACAAAAACATATAAAAATCAGAAATATATACATATTTGCAGCAGTAATTAAGTTTAGAATACACCACCATATTAGTAGTTCACTTGCATTTGTTATCAAGAAGCATAGTGTTTAACAGTTTAGATAGAACAAAATTTGTTGGACATTTTTTAAGGACTTTTTGGAAGAAAGAAAACATTAAGTTATAATTCAGCTCAACCTACCATCCACAAATTGATAGTCAAACATAAGTTATGAATAGAAGCATTGGAAACCTATTGACATGTCTTGTAGAAGACAAACCAAGCAACTGGGATTTAGTCCTATGCAAGCTAAATTTGCCTAAAACAATTCAATAAATAAAAGCATTGAAATGAGACCCTTCCAAATTGTGTCTGGGCATATTCCAAGGGGAGTGACTGAGTTGTGAGACATGGTTGATGTGAACATGTGTAGTGCAGAAGAGTTTGTAGGATACATTAAAGAAGTATATGAACAACTCAAGGTATTACCAAATTCAAGCAATATGCTAATTTGAAGATAAGGGAAGTAAAATTTTAGGTGGGTGACTTGGTTCTACTTCTCATGTATTGGATGAAGGAGAGATTTCGAGAAGGACCTACAATTAACTATAATGGAAGAAGATTAGATTATATAAGATGTTGAAACAATTTTCATTAAATGCATATGAGATGAGTTACTATCTTTAATGACTAATGTAGTAAACTTGTTCCCTTTCTATGAGAGTCAACCAAATGAAGTTGATGTTGGTTCATATGTGAAAAACATAAGATGGCCTCAATTATCAACTCCAAAGTCATTAGAGGACAAAAGATAAAGATTACCAAGAGTAACTAGAATATCTAGTCAAGTTGAAGGGCAAAGCAACTAAAGATACTACATGGATGAATCCATTAAAAAGATTAGTTGTCAGTTGAACTCATTCCAAATTCATGAGCTGGAACTCGTCTTTTTTTACCTAGGATGTTCAATACAGAAGCATCCTTGGTTCTTTAGTGATCTGCATCACCAAAAAAGAGTCAAAAAAATATTAAAAAAATGCAAAATCACGTGAAAAAGTGTGCCTGGGTGCAAAATTCTGCCCGGGTTCGAAAATTTCAAACCCTGTCCGGACCCACAGTCAGGGGTCCGAACCCTGGCCGAACCCACAGAGGGATTTTTGAACCCGAACCCGGACCCAGGGCCTATAGGGGCGAACCCGGTAACTTAGAAAATAATCAAACTAATAAAAGAAATAAATAATCTTTATTTATTCATTTATATTATTTGAAATTACAATTTTTTTTTTTATATGTAATATTTATTATTCATTATAATAATGTAAATGAATAATTATTCATTTCGAAAGGATTTAATCTATTCTGAATAACAAAATAGTATCATCTTAATAGTAGTAATTTACTTGATAAATACTATTTCCTGAATTAATTATACATTCAAAAGGAGGGTTGTGACATAGAGAGGTCATGTAGCATCTCAGCTTGGTGAACAATGCGGCAAATAAATAACCAATAGAAACAAAAGATGCAAATAAAGGCATCCATGTAGCACAATACAAGTGGAGGACGGTTGAAGTTGGTACAATGGCTAAACTCAGACGTGAGCCTATTCTTTTTGGTTGCCAGATCATTTTCACCTTTGATCTTATGAGTCTTGTGCACCGCATTTTAAATTCTTGATTCTAATTTTAGTTGACATAAAGTTGAGCATGTTGGGCCCTGTGATTTTAAAGGATTTCTTTCATAGCTTTTGAGTTTTGAATCTTATGGGTGGAGCATGGGAAAAATATTTTATTGGCTAAGTGAAAATCAGAAAATCTTTAAGAGGGCCTAAAGTCATGTAATTAATTGAAATGTGCCCACAGAAATTAGGGTGGGCCCCAGTGTTTGGCCTTCAAGATCAACTTTACTGTGTTCTTTATAAAGTAAGTGTAGGGTATTTGAAAGATAAATTAAATATTTTGGTGGGAAAACTTTGAAAGCAGATATTTCTGCATAGATGCTAAAATATGTTTAATTTTTTATTAATGGGCAAATGGAGGGTTACATATTGGCAAATATCCATACAGTGGGGCCATGAAGGACATTTTACTACTGGAAGTTTCATGCCAGCAATGTCATGTGAGAGGGTAAATTTATGTTGAGGAAAGTCAATTTATTTTGTGGTGGGGTTAGAGTAAGAGTTTGGAAACCAATTTTTTGGTAAAGATGCATCATGTGTTGGGAGTTAACTCTTTTGGAGGAAAATTGTTTTTACTGCCTAGTTAAGTGTGTGCTATAGGGGAAGGGTTTTACTTGCTGCCGGTAAAATTTTTTAATGGGAAGTTTTTGCAGATCATTTGGGGAAAATGCATTTTTATTTTGCTGGGCTGATTAAGTAGTTGAAATGTAAAGGTTTTGTTGGCATATTCTTTTATGCCCATTTGCAAAGGCAGATAGAGGTGAAAGATTCAGCCATATGTCAACATTATGTCCAATCTGAGCATTTTTCATTTGCTATAAATCATAATTTTCTGGGTTTGTCTCTTTGGGTTTTCGAGCAAGTTCTTGAACCTCTGGGCCAAACTGAGGTCAGTCTTTGTAATTAGGTGCATGAACCCATGCTAAAACAATAGGAGAGGTATTAATGGAGTCTTATTTGTTAGGATTTACAGGTAGGCTCAGAGCAATTAAATAACATCAATTATAAATGCAGATAACAAAATACAAAAATGATTACACAATAACACAGAATTAACATGGTTCACCCAATGTGGGCTACATCCACCAAGAAACAGCCACCACTATAATTTTTATTATCCAGCAAAACTGAGTTACAGAACTCTTTTTCTCTTTTTCACCCGCAGCATAATCCACTGCTGTGTGCTCATATCCAAGCACTCACGCCTTCACTCATGACCTTTCACATGCGCAACTAGCAAGAAAATAATCAGCCTGTTTTTGGCAGTTTTGAAACAGTTTTACAACTGAAATTAATAACAAATTCCTTCAATAAAATATAAGTGATTTTTGCTTTGGGGACGCTGCCCCTGGACCCTTCAGGAGGGGCGCTTGCCCCCCTGCAAATTAATTTGGGGGGTAAATGTGGCTGCCAAAGTCACCAAATATTAATGCAGCATGATCGGTCGCCACATACCAACATTATTTTGCATATAATCTTTGTAGATGTTATTGCATTTTCTCTTTGGATAATCAATAGTAAGATCAATTTTTATTTCTGTGATTCTGTTTGTCTCCATTGTTTTTATTATGGTTTTCAGGGAATTTGAAAATTTTATGGGTTTGCACTTGTATTAGTTTTAAAGATTAGTTAACATTCATTCAATGATTGCATATAAATCCTTATGATTGAGTGTATGGGTTATTTAAATTGAAAATGGATTACTAAGTATGACTTTAGTCACAAGGAATATAAAAACAGTTGAGGGTCTAAGCTTTGCAAGACAAAGCTTTGATTAATTAGGTCTTCCAAAACTGTGGATTGTCATAATGATTGTTCTGGTTAACTCTTTTTTCTTGACTTTGTTATTGTAGGATTGGGCACCAATCTGTTAATTGCCGCTGATCCAAACTCTTGAACTCAAAATAACAAATCATTCATTTATCTGTTGTGGTAAATTATTTGTTGATTATGCTTTACAAGTTTGCATAGATTCAACACCATAAATCTTTGCTCTAACTTTGGTGAGCTAGCATCAGTTAGTCAAATTTAGAGAGTTATGCACATTGCATGCTATTTGTTCCAAGTTAATGATAAGAAGTAAGAAATAATGAGGGTTTTTTATATAGGGATTATTAACTATTTCTGCACATTTGATGTTGCATCATTTAACCTTATTGTCATTCTGACTTATTGAGAGATTTGTTGTCTGCAATTCTAGTAAATCAGTAAAGAGACATGGAGTGACAACCTATTTTAGGGGTGTCTTTATACATAGGGTTTGTTTAAAACTTTGTGGCCAGTCAGTTTGCATTCATCCTACAAAGGTCTCTAGGATCACTCTCTTGAGCTTGGTAGGGCTGCAAGTGTAGAAGAGTTATCCCACTCTTATTTATTGACCCTTGATTGTTCTCAGTTTTATCATAGGTTTGTCCCTTGGTCTAGATTGACTGGATCCTGTTGACGTGCGTTTTATGACATGACAAACATTTTAGAACAAAGTGTCACAGACGCTCTATTCTCTCTTGAAAAACTACTTCCTATGCTAAGATTGCCAGTAAGTTCATAGGGTAATTCCAATGTTTAAGATGAACGTGGATAGGCTTTGTGGTATTGATGTGTTTTGCTGTGGGCACAAGTAGATTTTGCAAGTCATTCGGAGAAGTAGAGACATAAATGCAATACCATTTTGGGATTTTTGATTTTATATGAAAAAAAGTGAAAAAGATTTAGGGTTTAGAGACTCTATACTACTCCTAAGAACTCAAGAGAAGACGAAGACTAAGTGAAACCAAATAAACCATACTCTGTTTCGCCACGTTCAACGACAACTACGCAGAGCAAGTGCAATCTTCTAGGAATGTGCTTGTGATTTTCACGTGATAAATAATTGCCATCAGATCGAACAACAATTATTAAAACTGAAGTTAAGCGTCCACAGTAAAGCTCAGTCTAACTTTGCACATTGAGTGAAATCATCCACCCAAAGAAAGTATGAGCTCGGTTTCAATAATCTCCGTTATCAATCAATCATTCTTCTAACATACATTTTAATTCAAATCTACTAAGAGAGAAAGAAAATATGTGACCATGCAACTATTCAACAATCAAGTATTCAAGGCACCTCATGCATTTGAACTTCATTATTAAAGTAGTGTTTTCACAACAATCTCATACAACTCTCTCTTTATTTCTACAATCTATCTCAAATCTGATCTAACTCTAACTTCTAAGCCTTATCTGATTCTCTAATTTCTAATCAATTTCTAATGATTATCTAATCTTCTAATGAGTTTCTAATGAGAATGAGAGAGTGAGGAGGGGGGTTTATATAGTTTTTCAAATTACAAAGAACGGCCCAGATTGATTCAAGATCAATGGCCAAGATTAATTAGAACTAAACCCTAATTAGGGTTTCCAAAACCACAATCAGTTAACTGGAAGAAAACACTAGACAACTGGAGTGTCATCCTTATCGACTTGTGCAGCCTCACGTTCGGCGAACCTGGACACTATCAGGTCGACCTCCTCCATAGCAATGTCGGGCAGCACGCTGATGTTGTACTCCAGCAAATCTAGGTTCTCTGCACACTCTGCAAACACAGTCGTCCATATTGGCTCTTGCAACAAGAAAGAACCTCTAATGGCCATGAATTCGAACACTTTGGTGAAGCCTTCTTTCATAATCGGCCCGGTGGTGGAGAAAACTTTCTGTACTTGCTCCTTCAGAATCCTTGACCGCAAGTGTTTCCTTCGGACAATCTCCTTGTTTAGCATATTTGCAGCCATCTCATAGATTTTACCTTGAATTTCTTTTACTTGTTCTTCAATCCTACCACCATCCTGCTTCACCCTTTCGAGGACTCCTTTCCTTGAGATTAAGGCATAGTACCATCCGTTGAAGTCATAAGCTGCTCTAGCTTCAATAACTTTGTCTTCGATCAATCTTTGCTTTGAAATGCCCTTCAGTTCCCGGATGCATGGGATGATCCTGCTCTGAATATCCTCGAGACTGCTCCATGACTCTGCAAGATCTGCAACTCGTGAAAGCATGAAGGAAGCCTGTTCATTTACTTGCGCCAACTTTCTTGCGAACACCAACGCCTCTTTTTTCCTTGCAACCATCCAATCTTTAGCCTCCCTCGCTGTTGTCAACTCTTCTTCAAAATTAGCATCTGGTTCCTGTGAAGCAGTTGGAGGTAAAGGCGCCACTTGTTCACCTTCGTTTAGTGGCTTGGTCAGGTGCCGGATGTAGTCTTTTAGACGTTGAATTTCTTTCTTGTACTCCTTTTTCTTGGCAACTTCTTTTTCTAATCTGGCCTTGATGGTGGCCACGGAATTATCCAAGTCTTCGACTTCCTGCCCTTTTGATGTTGGACCCATGTCGACAGTTGTGATAGCATATTCCTCAGGCGCAATCTCGTCTTGAAACTTGTCGGCCGTAGGCACTGCAATTTGCACCGTGCGATTTCCAGCTTCATCCCTTTGAATAGTCGAGAACTTTTTGGCCTTCTTCCTCGGGGCAGTCTGCTCTAATCTTGCAAGAAAATCTACGTCGTTGTCCTCCTCAGGGACTTCCATTGGCGCTTTTCTTTTCAATCTTTCTCTCAGCCACTCAGGTACCGTTGGCTGTTCAATCATGTCCTCTTGATTTTGGACGTCTGGTATGTCCTGTACTTCCTGTTCTTCTTGAATTTCTGGCAGATTTTGAATTTCTTGAACTAGCTGCATATCCTGGATCTCCTGGACGGATGGGTCCTCTTGAATGCCTTTGAGGGCGGAAATCATTCCTTCCTCAAATTCTCCATCCTCGATGTCTGTGTCGTTACCCGATTCCAAAATCTCTGCGCTTGCTGGAGAGGGTTGATTATCATCTTCTATTTGAATTAGCTCTACATTTTCCACTGGAGAAGGTATCATGGCATTTTCCAAGGATTCTCTATCCATGGCAAGCATCTCTTCTATATTCCGGGAAGTAGCCGACTGGAGGGGTTTAGCCTTATGTTTCTTCCGTGAAGGGCCCTCATCTATCTCTTTACCTCTGTCTTGAATTGCAGATTTATCGGCTTCCTTCCTCTTCTTGGAGTTGGCAGCATCTGCTTGTCCACCTGCCTGAGATGCACCGGCGTTCGAAGAACATGACTCAGTGTCTCCCATCAACTCATAGGTAAATTGCACATTTCTCTGTTTTAACACTTCTACTTGACGATCTATCCACCACTGGGAGTATTTGAAAACAGGGCGCATCAAGGTGGCTAGGTCACCCATCTCAGGCTCGAACCATTTCACAGGTGGAAGCGGCTCATTTTCCTTGAAGCCTGGCTGCACATATATCCCGTCATCTTATAGCTGGTCAGGTATTTTGAAGAGCTCCGTCGCCCTTATCATGCTCAGGGGCAACCTTGACCATAATCTTCTCCTTACATCATATTCATCGGCTGCGTTGGCCCAAAATTCCTCTAGGTCAACCCGATGTTTATATCTTTCTCCGTCCACAGTTTTGACGTGATGGAACGGATCGAAGTTGCTTCTGGCTTTGTATGATATAAAAGGATACTGTTGAATCTCCAGTCGAGCAACCTCTGCTGCTTGGGCTGTCGGGCATGACTCCTCCATGTTGCCGATGAAAAACGGAAAGGTGACGGCAGCTTTCTGCTTAGGTCTTTGGATGTTCTGATATGTTTCTAACTGTCTTAGCACTTCCAACAATACCATCCTATTTGTCGGGTAGACAGGCAGCCTATAAGGATTTCCGGAAAATCCTTGGATTCTGATGTAGGTGAACTTTGGATATTGGATGAACCAGAATCCATAACGACTGATCAAGCTCTTAGCTTCATGCGAGAGTCTTTGGTGCGTTCCGCCCTGAAGAAGCCTGGTGATATACATCAAAAATGCATCGTGAGCTCGCCGGAAGTGGGACTTCTCTTTCAGCTGCAGCTGTGGATAGCAGTCGTAGACTTTGAATTTCCCCTCGCCATTGCCGACCACGCCTTTGCATGTCAAGCCAGGATATTTATAATATCTTGCCAATGAATATACAATGTAGGAGCTCATGTGGAAAACTTTGGTCTGTTCAAAGTTGACCAACTGTTCATGCAGGCTGTCACTGATCATCCTGGACCAATTAAACATTTTGACTCCAGTGATTATCTCATCAATAAAATAATACATCCATTCTTCGAAAGGGGCACCGTGAGCACTGCCTACTATTCTGTTAAGTAACAGAACAATATCACCATATTCTTCTTTGAAGTGGGTTCTGATCAACTTTTTCGGCATCTTGCTTGCAGTAGGCTTTGGTTTCAATAACCAATTTTTGTTCATGTTCGATGCACATAGATCCTTCTGACTTTGATAGAGTTTGAATGTGTCTTGTTTGCTGCGGTAGGATGTACGGTTGTATACTGGAATGCCAAAAGTCTCCTGGATTGCCGGCTCAGACAAGTAAGCAAGGACTCTCCCGTCAGGAGCTTCAACCTGTCGGTCTTGTGCGTTGTAATGAAGTGCACACTCTACCATCAACTCAGGACATTCTTTTGCTGGTGGAAATCCAGCTGCATGGACGATTCCGTTTCGCATCATCCTCATGGCGATTGGCGTTGGCAGGCGTCCGTCAGTTCCATACATTCTCTTTCGGAAATCTTCAAGATCAACATGGCCAAGGTCTGTGTCAAGAACGTGCTCCCACTTGGACTTGATCTTTGATTGTGTTTGGACACCTTTGCTTGCGAATTTCATCTTGGCTGTTTCGAAAAAATAGATCTGCAAGAGAAAGAAATAAGGAAAATCAGAATTCGACCTTTAAAATCAGTTTGAAAAAACATTCCAGCTGGTAATTAAATTAGAATTCGCGAACAGAATAACAAGCTGGAAAGAAAATAGATGGTGAAGTTTCATGTTAACATGCACTGGATAAGAAAAAATCTGCCTTGTGACCTCTTGGAAACGTGATCGTGATTGCTATGCAAGCTGATAACAGAATATTTCTTTCACTTAGCTGCAAATTTCTTCAGCCCTTTTGCCTTAAACACTTTTCTCTCACAACTCTTCTTCTCAAAATCGAGTGATTGCAAAAATGAAAAATGAAATCACTTATAGAAGTGAGAGGGTCGATCATTTTAGCATATTTGCAAAGTTTCCTTTGAATCGAGTTCGAACTCATTCTTTCACTTTGTTTCTGAATGGCAAGTTCTATCTTTAACAACTTCGTCCGGGGAAGTTTCTAATTTTATTCACAGTCCAACAAGACTCTTTTTCTCTCTTTCCATTTTCGAAATTTTCATGACTTATCCCTTTTTGGTGTTGGAAATAAAATATTAAAATAATTAAAATAATTATTTTATGTGTCCATTCCAACCCGTTCGTTTTGTTGGCAATTTATTTTTTGATTTTTCGAAAATTTCTCGCCATAATCTTGATCGTCCAATTTATTTGGCCATGATTTTCTAACCGTTTTCCAAAAATATTTGGCCATGTCCAATTTTATTTGGCCATAAAATATTTCTTGTCTGACATTTTCTAGCCACGTCCAACTTTTTCTTAGCCATGTCCAAAGATTTTCTAGCCATGACTTGTCTCTTGTCCAAAATTCTTTCGCCATGTCCGGTATTTTTCCATCCACAACTCGATTTTTCACAAACTTTCCTTGACAAATCCAATTTTATTTCGTCCATTTGCTCAATTTTTCTAGCCATGGCGAAGATTTTTCTTCATATTTTCTTGGGCGAATCTTCAAGTGCCATGTATATTTTAGCTTTCCAAAGGCTTGGACTTAGGCGAATTTCAATTTTTTATACTCTTGATACATGGCGGACTTTGGCATTTTCTTTGCCATTCGTGCCTTAGCCATTTTTTCTTTCCTTTCATCTTAGGCGGACTTCACACATTTTGTAGCCACTTTACCTCTTTGCTAAGGCGGACTTTGTTGGTTTTTTGGCCATTTTAACCTTGCTTATGGCGGAGTTTCCTTTTTTGTTTGCCATTTGACCCTTTGCTTTAGGCATTTTCTTCTTCCCTAAGGTGGACTTCAGCTTGCCTTTGGCCACTTTAACTTTGATTTGTCCATGCCTTAGCCAATTTTATCTCATTTTGCTTTAGGCGGACTTTGGCTTCTTTCTAGCCACTCCTTTCATGCCTTGGGCGGACTTTGGGGTTATGCTTGCCATTTGCCTTGGGCGGACTTCATGCCTTCCCTTGCCAACTTGAAACTACCTAGGGCGGACTTTGACATATCCTTAGCCATTGCTCAATATTCTAGGCGGACTTCCTCATATTCTTCGCCATTGGACTTGGTTGGAGGGCGGACTTCCATGTTTTCCATGCCACTTACAAGGGCGGACTTGCATGTATGTTTGGCCATTGCCTAATATCCAAGGCGGACTTCATTACATCTGTTGCCATTTTCCTTCTTGGCTGGGGCGGACTTGCATGATTTTGTTGCCATTGGACTTCTTAAAGAGGGCGGACTTCCTTGCATGTTTGGCCATTGCCAGATTTTCTTAGACATTTGCCAGATTTTCTTAGACATTTCCTTCATTCTCCATGGGCGGACTTCAGCATCTGACTGTCCATTGCCACTTTAACTTAGACATTTCCAAGGGCGGACTTCATGATTTGTATGTCCATTGCTCAGATTTTTGTGCCATTGATCAGATTTTCATGCCATTTACATCTTTGACAGAGGCGGACTTGACAGACTTCATTGCCATTGGTCACTTTTGCTTAAGGCTTCATTGACTGGTATACTTCATACTCAGGCAGATTTCTAGTCTCCTCCATGATTGTGTTCAGATTTTCCATGAATTGTTCAGATAATTTTCCAGATTTCTTCATAAATTTCATGGACTTCTTGCAGATTTCTTCATGAATGTTCAGATTTCTTGACGAATTTCATCAAATCTTCAACCATTTTAGTGCTTTTACCAGATTTCTCTGTGATTTTCCAGAATTTCTCACCATTTTTGAACAGATTTTCCAGATTTTTGAACCTTTTTTGTGATTTTCCAGATTTTTGACCAAAATTTCAAAAAAACTTCGAATCGATTTTCTGAGAGTTTCGTTGCTCGTTTCGAACTTCTGAGTGCGTTTTCGAAACTCGTGGCCCTTCTAAAAATAGAAACTTTCTAAAAATAGAAATTTTCCAAAAATAGCAACTTTCCAAAAATAGACCCTAAAAAATAGGGATCCCAGAATTGCCCAAAAGTGCCAAAAAAGTAGGTCCTAAAAAATAGGGGGCCCGGGGTGAGAAACCCTAAAAATATGGAAGTGTCAGAATCGACCGAAACGACAGTCGATCTTCGTCTCCCAGGCCTTCTAAGCACAATGGTGACGTTTGTACATTAATCCAGACTAAAATTCACTGACTTGACTCGGGTGACCGTTCAAAATTGAAACTCAAAAACCCCCAAACGAAGAGCAGACAAAACAAGGCGCGTGAAAGCAAAACCCCAAAAGGCAAACGACAAGGGTCCCCATTTGCAATGGGGCGAGGTGTGAGTTAGGTCGCAACATCTGGCGACTCCACGTGAGGAATGTTCCTGAACATTCCAAAGATAAAGACCTATTCTGAATCTGGAATCTTTAACTAAATTCAACTAACTTACCTCTAGGTTAAAAGGTGTACTCAGAAAGGAAAGAAACCCTAGATTGGATCAAGACACTTTTCTTTTCAACCACAAGTGTGTGCAGATGCGTTTATTCCCTCTCGTAAAATCAGTATGACTCTTCGGTTTCATCATGGCAGGCTTTGTAATTTGTCTTAACTCCAAAAGCATCCTTGGATAGAGCCTTGCTGCCAGTGAGCGTCTATAGCCCCGGCAAGGTTATCTTCTATAAACTCACGGAGATTGCTCTACTTCCGGCGATTTATAATTTCTTCTGATTTTCTTGTTTTCTCTTTGATGATTGATTGACTTGAATGCACGCCTGTAGAGATGTCCGCACACCCAAAAGCCAAATGCTTTAATTTTTTCATTTTTCTTTATTTCTTTTCTTTTTGATATTCTTTTCTTTTCATATTTTTCCACATTTTGGCTTGTAAGCAGTGAAGCTCACATGGGTTTGAGTATTATAGTGGCGCTGGAGCCAGACTTTTGATTAGCCTAACCCTGACTTCTCCTAGGAGACCATAATAACTCAGAGAAATCGTTAAATGTGTAAAATGTATAATGATCTTCAATACTCAGTGTCTAGACACAATATACAATTTCCCTTCTAGCCAAGTACAAATCTTAACCTAAAGTTAAAGTAGAAGAATTAGGTCTCGGATTCCAAATTCCTAACGGGTATTTATCAACGGAATAATCTAACATTACTTTGTGGAATAAGACCAGTGTGTGTTTGGAATACTTCACCTTCTTGCAAATAGATATCCTTGATTTATTCAAAACAACTAACCTACGGGAAAACAAGCAAACTAACAAAGCAAACTAATCTAAGAAAGCAGGAAAAAACGAAAGCAAAACCAAACCCAAACAGGAAAAGAAATCTAATCTAGCTATGTACAAAGGCAAGACCCACTGGGAGTCTAAGACTGGAAGTAATGCTTTAGAAATTGCCCGTTAACGGGCAGTGGAACTTCTTCTCCGGTCAGTGTCTTCAATTTGAAAGCATTATCTCCCAAAATTTCCGAAATTTGAAAGGGACCCATCCATAGGTTGTCAAATTTGTTGTGGTCTCCTCTTCTCTCGTGTGCTTTGTCCCAACAAAGGACTAAATCGGAAATTCGAAAAGCTTTGACTCTTGCTCGTTTATCGAACCATCTCTTAACAATGTCTTGATGTTTAGAAAATTTCTCCAAGGCTTGATCTCTCTTCTCTTCCAAAAGAAGTAACTGCGATAACCTGGTTTTAACCCTCTCTTCTTCTTCTAAACACTCTTGCATGAACTGTAGGGTTGGAATTCTCAGCTGTATGGGAAATATTGGATCTTGTCCATAAACCAGATGGTAAGGTGATGTACCCAAGGAACTCTTTACTCTTACTCTATCCGCCCAAAGAGCGAATCTCAATTGCGTGTGCCAGTCCCTTGGATTTTTGTCTAGCAGTTTCTTGATGACGTTCAGTAAATTCTTGTTGGTGGATTCTGCTAATCCGTTGCCTTGGGGATAGTAATTTGATGAAAACTTCAGAGTGATACAATGCTCGAAAGCCCAGTTAGAAAATCTCAATGAAGAGAACGCAGAGCCATTATCGCACACTAAAGCATGAGGACATCCAAATCTGGTGACAATGTTTTCTTCTAAAAAATTGATTACAATATCAGAAGTGCAAAATTTTAAAGCTTGAGCTTCTGACCACCGGGTGCAGTAGTCAGTTGCGGTTAGGATGTACCTGTGTTGTGCTGAGGAAGGTGGATTGATCATACCAATAAAGTCGAGTCCCCACTTTGCGAAAGGTCGCACTTCAATCACAGGTTGCAGTGGCATAGCAGGGTTCCTTTCTCGTGCTGCAGTGATTTGACAAGTATGGCAAGTCTTCACGTGATCAAATGCATCTTTAAATACTGTTGGCCGATAGTAGCCAGCCATCAAAATTTGGTGTGCTGTTGCGAGAGATCCTCCGTGACCGGTTCCGAATCTGGAATGGAAATGCTCAATTGTCTGTTTAGCCTCTTCTTTTCCCAGGCACCTTAGAAAAACTCCTTCGTGATTTCTTCTGTACAACACTGCCCCTTGCAACATGTACCTTTGGCTCTTCATTCGTAAGGCCCTTTTTTGCACTGGTTTTAAATGATTCGGGCATTTGTGATTAAGCAGGAAGTAGATGATATCGTCATACCACTCATCAGGGGACACCTCTTGTAATTCATACACATGTTGCACTAATTCAGGTCCTGTAGCAATGGTTTGCGTCAAAGCTTGGCCACGGACAATCTTCATCGGTTGAATTTCAATATCATATTCTTGGATGATAGTGACCCATTTACCCCTTCTTTCTCCTAATTTGTTCTGCATCAAGAGGGTTTTGACGGTCACATCTGGGACGATGGCAAAAACTTTACTTCTCAATACATAGTGGCAAAATTTCTTTATCGCTTTCACCAAGGCATATGCTTGCTTTTCAACGTTCAGGTACTTCAGCTCTGCATCCTTGAAAGGTGCACTCATAAAGGCAATAGGATGTTCATCTTTCTCTTCTGTTCTCGCGGTGCATTTAAACACATATGCGGTCTACCGAGGAGAATAAATTGACGTATTGGAATGGGGCGTGACGCGGCTGTTCCCGTCGCTGGTGGCGTGCTCTTTGCGTTGAATTTCATGTAACACATTTGGGTTAAAGGGCGACTAATATTTCAACAAATCTATTTATAAATTTCTCACCGTTAATGCTCCGAGAGACTGAATTCTTCACGAAGAGTCAGACCAACTCTGGGGAGATAGCCTCTATTGATTAGAGTCTATAGAATACCACTACATTAATACGGTAGCCAAAGCAGCTTTCCGCCGGTTACCCAAGAACGCATTTCTTGAGGTTGAATATTCCATATTTTGCATCTTTGAATATCTTTCTCAAATCTACGTATGATCTCTCTTTTCTTTGCGAAAATATCAAGATTAGATCCATGCCAAACAATTATGCTTCTATAGGATCAGCGAAGGAAATGATCCAAAGCCCTTTGGAGGTAGCAAGGCATTGGTCGGAGATGCCAGTAGCCTCTTGGCAATACGTATTTTACTTGTTTAGCAGATACCGTCTGGCGTAACCACAGTTCAGAGGCAGGTTGTAGCGAATACGCCCATCCGGAATGACATCATTTTGCTGATCCATTCACAATTTGAGGATGACTTCTGTCTAATCGAAGGCAGTGGATAATTATCCTTTTCTGAAGCTCTGTTAAGGTTTCTGAAGTCAACACACAATCTTATCTCTCCATTCTTCTTGCGGACGGGTACCAAATTGGCGACCCACGTTGAGTGGCGCACTGGAAAAATAATTCCTGCTGAAAGTAGCTTCTTCACTTCTTGGAAAATAAGGGGCTCTAGCAAAGGATTCACAGGCCTTTGGCGTTGTCTGAACGGTTTACTGCCAGCTTTGAGGGGAATAGTGTGCGTAATAATTGAGGTGTCATATGTTTTCAAACCCTCGTAGCTCCAAGCGATAATGTCTTTGAATTGCTTCAGGCTCTTGATTATCTGTTCTTTTTCTTCTTGTGTGCACACTTTGCCGATGAGAACATTTCTTATTTCCTCTTGCGTTCCAAGGTTGACAGCTTCGTGTTGAGCTCCATCACTTCTTTGGTATTTGATAGCGTTGATCTGATCTTGGTCAAAGATTCTTTCTAACTGGATCATCCCCTTGGGAATGTTATTGGTTTTTAGGTTCATTATGCCTTCTGCATCAAATTCTGTCTCCCCTTGGTCTTCTTCTTCGTCAATGACTTGGGTAAGGAAAACATCTGAATTTGTCAGAAAATCTAGGATGTGCCTGTCATCATCAAACACCTGGAAATTTGTGATATTGTCTGGAACTGACGGTGTTGAAGTGATCTCTACTGTAAATTTCTTCACTGCATCCATCTCAAGCGGCTCTAAGGAACTTGCTGATTGGGCTAGGGAATTAGCAATTTTGTTTTGAGAGCGATACACTGATTTGATATTGAAAGCGTCAAAGCTTTCGATGAGGTCCCAGACGCGATTTCTGTATCCTCTCAGCCTCTTGTCATGGCAAGTGTACTTCTTTCTTACTTGCCTCACTACAATTTCTGAATCACCGTAAACATGTAGCACTTTAACCTTCTTGCGAATTGCATGGAGCAATCCGTGCACTAATGACTCATATTCTGTGACGTTGTTGGTACATGGGAACTGTAATCTCATGGCGGCCAGGTAGGTTTCGCCGGATGGACTGATAAGCTCATACCCAGCTCCATTGCCTTTCTTGGATTTTGAACCGTCGAACCTCAAGGTCCAAACTTGATCTTGCTCTGGCAATTGATACGGGGTGGGAATTTCTTCGTTCTGGACTTCTGGAGCAAAATGATCTTGAAACTGGTTTACATCTTGAATCTTTTCTTCCTCTGATGAGAGATCTCTTTCTTCATCTGATATTGTCAAACATTCGTCTTCTGAAATTTAGGATGTTCTTGCGCGTACTTGATCTAAGGCTATTTTGCACATGGCGCAAGAGAATTCGGAATGGAAAGCGTTGTGTATACGGCACCAATTGGGTAGCAACAAGTCTTGCACAAAGGCATGACTTCCCAATTCTCTTTCTTGTCTCATACTTCTGAGCACAAATCTTCTAAAGTTCTCGAACATGCTTTCGCCTTCATCTGGTGATAGCTCTTCATCGCGTCTCAGGCCAAGATGGCATTAAGGTTCCAGCAGATTGGAGCGGAACGGCGTGGAAGCAGGATTTGCGGATGGCAGGCGATTATTAGGAACGCGAGCCATTGGTCAGAATCAATCATTCGGTTGATGCCAGTGACGGCTCGATACCATAGTCGTCACCGAACGCCAGGCAATGCCGGTGCGGTGGCAATTGCGGTCTTTTCAAGTGGTCAGTTGTTAATCGGGCGAGGAAAGGAGCTGGTTCATCTTTTCCCTGATAGAATATCACGGGACTTCCTTTTTGCGTGCCGGCTTGTGCTTCCTTAGCTCTAACCCTAGTGTTCTTCTCAATCTGTGGAGTCTCTGTTCCTTTTGCTGGATTCTTTGTCTTGTTTTCTTTCGAACTTAGACACACCTGTTCATGTCTAGCTATATTCTGGCCTGGCATCTCTATGCCTTCTTTCACTTCATACATACCTCGAGTTCCATTAGAACTCCGATGTCCTTCTTGGGTAGACTGGGATTGTTCATTTTGGACGACGGTCACGTTGGTTGTGGAACTGGTAGCTTTGTTGATTGAATCTTGCGTTGTGTCCTTCAAGCTGTCAAGGAATGTATTCCTTATCTCTGGAACCTTCATTAGTTCAAACAATGACATACTCACCTTGATTTTCTTCACTTCTTCCGTAACATATTGACTCAATCTTCTCAATTCATCCTTAGGGGGAGTAGGATTACTAGCATTACTACTAGCAGTATCTCCTTGCCTGTATTGTGGCGCGTCTCTCGGGAGAGGTGGGTTATTGTTTGCATTTGGATGCGGTGGCGTTTGGAAATTATTTGGAGGAACTGACGATGTCAAAGGCTCTTGGTTCTTCCGATAGTAAACCTTTGGTGGATTGTTGCCAGTCTGTTGGAATGCTTGAATTTCTTTTACACCTTCGACCAATACGTTGTTACCTAATGGCGGGAAGTAATAATTCGTCGTGTCTTCTACATGTCCTTCAGCAACTGTGTATGAGTAGACGGTGGGTGGCGCCTCCACAGGTCCGTTAGCTGATGCGGGTGGAAACCTTTGAGTGTGTTGATACTGTGGATATTCTTGAGGTGGATACTGAGTGCTTTCAATTACAAGGGCCTGATCATATCTAGGCGCAGGAACTATTTCATATCCGGTTACCGGAGGATTTTCTGAATTTCTCTTTTCACTTTTGAAAATGTCTGCCGCTACTTGAAACTCGTGGCAATGTAACTCGGAATGCTGATCTGTGTTGTGTAGTCTGCACCACCCTGATAAAGCTGCTTCAGCTAAGAATACCTTATCAGCAGGACGATTGTCGGCAGGCGGATTGTCTAAAGGTGATGGCACATTTCCATTGTTGGGTCCAGTGTTCCAAGTCTTCCTTTGAAAACCTGGGTTATTGTTCCGAAAGCCTTGATTATTTCCCTGGAAATTTTGGTTGTCTCTTTGATAATTATGAGTGTCTCTTTGATATCCTGAATGGCCCTGCCCTTGGTAATTTCCTGGAGGCGGCTGATAGTTCTTTTGAAAGTTCTGCATTTGGCTAGTCTGACCTTTTAGGTGAGTGACTTCAGTTGACAGCCTCTTGACTTGTTCGATCAATTCTCTCATTTCATCTCTTTCTTCCTGGGTTCGCGTGGGAGTTGTCGCATTCTGGAGATATATTGGCTGTGTCAGTGGCACCTGAGACATGGGCATCCCTGGGTGGAGAACCATTTGATTACTTGGAACTGGATTCATCATGGGTGTCTGGTGGGCCAATGCTCTATTAATATCCTGAATTTGATTCTGAGAAGCTGCATTCCCTAAATAGTGGAGTGGTCCTGGGGCCAAACCTATTCCGAGACCAGTACTGGCCGTGATCGCTGCAGCATATGCTCCTTTCAAATCTGCTGGGAGCGGATTTGTCGACTTCACGAACATGGCAGTAAGACGGTCTAAGGCTTCATAGTAAATTGGTAATGCTGCTGCATTGTCTAGCAAATAGGGATCTCTTAGACGAGTATACGCTTTGTGGAACCTATTATTGAATGTGCTGATTGGCTCATGTTCCTGCCTTTTGATTTCCACAAATTATCTATACAAATCAGATGGAGCAATGGGTGGTCTGAATTTTTCTAGAAAAGCGGTCTTCATTTGTTGCCATGTGCGAATGGAATTGGCTGGCAAATGGATATACCAGTAAGAGGCTTCTTCATCAAACGTGTAAGGAAACAATCTGCAGGCAACATCTTCTTCCTGAATATCTCGGTTTTGGAGAAGATCTTCAAACAACTTAACATGCTCGTCTGCAGTGTGGTTCAAATCACCACTATGAAACTTGGAACATAAATGTTCCGGATTCTTGGGTAGATCATGGTAAACAGGAAATGTCATAGGCGACGCATCTGCTGGACGCCACGCCATTGGAGCGTTTGGTTGATTAGGTTGAATTGGTGGGATTGGTGGTACTGGCTGTGCAGCCACTATAACTTGTTGACGGTCTAGTTGATTGGTACTTGGTGAATTTTGGAAAAGACCAGAAGAATCTTCTTCGCTTGGCACTTGTGTACTTGATGACGCTTCCTGCAATGCTTTTCTCTGTCTATTTCTGTGGGGAGATAGCTCAACAAATTCCTTGAAAGAACTAGGAGTGGATCTGGTGACTCTCCGGAACTTCTCTGCTGAAAAAGAACCAATTCGATCCAGTGTATTCTACTTTTAAGCTTGTCTAGGCGGTGTAGGAGCTGCTTCTGCTGGAGCTGCTTCTTGAGCTTGTTGATTCACTTGTCTGTTGGCTTGTTGGTTGTGTTCTCTTTCAAGTGCTTCAAATCTTTCGACAAGGAGGTCCTGTCGAATGTTGAATTCAATTCGTCGTGCTCTTTCTTCTTCTTCTTCAAGGATGAATCGCATGCGAAACCAATCAGGAGCACTTCTTCTCACTTGCCACGCAAGGCTGAACAATTCAGTGATAATGTCTTCTTGTTCGTCGTGAAAACCCAAATTCGGTTGCAATACTGGCTGGGGATCCTGGTTTGGATTAGGAACGTTGGCTGGGAGTCCCATTCTTCATTCTATTACTCAAACTCGAACTGGAAGATGAACTTGCGGCAAATGACCTTTCTATCTTGTCAAACTTTTCTTTTAGGCGATCTATCTTCTGCCTTATCAGATCTTTCTTGATTGCTTCTTCGAACCTTTTTCCTTTTTCTTCTTCCCTAGCAAGGACGCGACTTGTTTGTCTGAACTCGGCTCGATCTGCCTGCGTCTTCCAAGCTAGTGTGTACAACTGATCAATAATGTCGGTTGGTGGTTGATCAGGTTGCTCGACAGGTACATCAAAAGGAAATTCGTGGGGTAACACCATACTGCATCATGCTCACTTTGAAAATAACTCACTAATGTTTACAAAGGCCCTCCTTCTAGCGCCAGAACAATGTTGTTCAGCGCGTGGGAGGAGAGGCAAAAGAGTCTCCACAAATAACAAAATTTGATAGGACCTGGAGTTCCACTTCTCAGTTGTTCGCGTCAGGCCCTCCTTCTAGCGCCAGAACAATGTTGACGTGTGGGAGGAGAGGCCAGCACATACAAGAGTGATGTAGCAAAGATTTCTATTCAGGCCCTCCTTCTAGCGCCAGAACACCACCCAACTCTTTACTTTCAGTACTTTGTAATTTTCATCATGCTGATCGGCTAAGCCGTCAAACTACTCCCGTTGAATAAGTAGTCGAGTTGCTATGCATTGTACTTTCTAGCACTTTTAGTTTATGTGCTAATGATCCCCGATGCCATATGCTATCACCTTGCCCACATTGGGATCGTGGTGAACATTCTTGGTGTAGGGTTACTTTCTCAGTTGGTTTTTGATTTTGCTAACGCTAACGGGTGAAGTGCTATGGAAAAAATTGAAAAAAAATTGTAAGGGGGATATTACAGTGGTAGTAGAGCCAAGATCCTGCCATCCTGTGACAATCAGAGTTCAGTTGTTAGATGAGTGTCAGAGAAGTCAGATACTACACCAGAGGGCAAGCAAGAACTTAGTATCAAAATCCACCTTTTCCAGAGGCAAAGACATTTTCAGAGACCTTGAGAGATACTGGTAAAGTAGTTGAAAACATGTCAGAAGGTCCTAGACTTTCAATGGAAGAAAGGGAAGCTAGAGCTGAAAGGAATTTTGATAATATGATAGATATGATGTCACATTTGCTAGCAAGGATGGATCAACAAGTGACTCAAAATCAGTCCCAACCGCAACAAAACAATGTTGGAGAAAATAGTGGTATCAATGGTAACAATGGTTAGGAGGTCAATGGAAGAGACAAAACTATTGGGCAACATGTGGCAACCATTAGAGGATCAGCCTCTAGATCTCTTTTTCCTACCTTTAGTCAAAGGGAGGAACCACCAGCGGAGACTGGAGTAACTTTGGTGGATGATGCAAGACAAGCCTATATGGAGTATGCCTCATTACCCGTTGAGATTAGAGACTAATGGACTTTTGATCAGTTCATGAACCAAAGAAGTAGGAGTGGCGGAAGAGCCGATTACTGTGCTCCTATGGGTCCTAGAACATATTATCATTAAGCTCTTGGGAAGGTGACCTTGGCCCATTTTGATGGAAGTGATAAGTGTACGACAAGGTTGTGGGTTCAAAAGCTTGACAACTACCTCTTGCTAAGACCAATGCCTAAAGAAGATGCCATTAAGTTTGCAACCTTGTACTTGGAAGGAGCTGCCCATGAGTGGTGGTATCACGGTTTGGTCACTCTTGGCCATAAACTCATTCAAACATATGGAGAGTTCACCAATAGGCTGATTGAGAGGTTCGACACTAAGGATCTTGAAGTGAAGTTTCGGGAGCTTGCACAGCTTAAACAACATAGCTTATTGGATGCATACATAGCTGACTTCCAAAGCCTTTCCATGATGGTGCCCAACGTCATAGAAAGAAGGCTAATTGAGTTGTTTTTTGAAGGGTTGATGGAACCATTGAAGGGGTGGGTAAAAGCATTCAATCCACCAAGTCTTGATGAAGCTATCAAGAAAACTAGAAGCATGGAGTTGGCTGCCCCTAGGCCAAAATTTCAGTCCAAGTCCTTTTCACATAAGAAAGATAAGAGGCACTCTTCAAATCTCCATAAGAAGTTTCCTTCTAAGTTGGATGATGAGCTTCGTGAGAAGCTTAGAAAAGATGGCAAATGTTACACATGTAGAAAACCATGGACTAAAGGCCATAGGTGCTATGGAAAAGGTCATTCTAACCACATGGAGGCCTATTTTGATTATGGATCAGAATCTGATTCGTCAGAACAACAGTCACTTTTTAGAGACAGTGAAGAAGAAAAAGCTCCAGAAGAGTCCGATAGAGAGCAACAAGTTGGGGGCCCAATTGCCCAACTCTCTAGTTTTCAAAAGAACGAATCTTTCAAGGTTCGAGGTGTGCTTGGAGGGCAGCGAATTGTCGCTTTGATTGATACTGGAGCAACACATAATTTCATTGATGGAGTGGTTGCAAAGAGAGGACTCAAAATTGAGGAATTTGAAGGTTTTACAGTCATGGTGGCTGATGGGTTTCATAGCTCTTGCAATCAGAATGTTTTTAACATGTTTATGCAATTGGGCAACTATGAAGTCAAAGATTACTTCTATGTTGTTAGCATTGGAGATACGGATGTTGTACTTGGAATTCAATGGCTGCGATCTCTTGGAGAGATCTCTCTAAATCTGCAAACAATGGAGTTAAAGTTTCAATCAGATGGAAAGAGGGTGGTGCTAAGAGGAATGTCGAAGGAAGGCCCACGAATTGTCTTTCAAAAGAATGGAGAGGCTGATTCGTCATGATCAAGTTGAGTGGGCAGCAGAATATATGATCCTACCAGCTGATCCAATTGAAACAAATAGGCACCATCCACCTGATATTCAGTTATTGATCACCAAGAAGAGTAAGGTCTTTGATAATCTACCTCCTGGGAGACCTCCTGAAAGGGAAACTGAGCATGTCATAGAACTTGAAGAAGGAGCCAAGCCATTTATCACAACTTCATATCGGTATCCCAAAAAGCAAAAAGATGAGATTGAAAAGCCATTAAGGAGCTCTTGGAGATGGGATTCATTCGCCCAAGTAAGAGTCCTTTTGCTTCAGCAGTTGTGCTTGTGAAGAAAAAAGATGGCACCATTCGCATATTGTGCATTGAATCGAAAAACAATTAAAAACCGGTATCCCATTCCCAAGATAGATGAGCTCATTGATGAGCTGCATGGAGTTAAGTTCTTTTTGAAGATTGATCTAAGATCGGGCTACTATCAGATTCGCATGAGAGGACAGATGTTGAGAAGGCGACATTTTGATGCCACTATGGGCACTTTGAGTTCTTAGTCATGCCATTTGAGTTGACTAATGCTCCTACTACTTTCTGGTCTTGCATGAACCGAATCTTTTAGAAGCAATTAAGGAAGTTTGTGTTGATTTTCTTTGATGATATTCTCATTTTCAGCAAGTCTTCGAAAGAAAACCTTAAGCATTTGGAGGAAGTGCTTAGCATACTTGAATTAGAAAGCTTGTTTGCCAAAGAGTCCAAATGTGAATTTGGAATGACGGAGCTGCTCTATCTTGGTCACATAATCAATGCTGAACGGGTGAGAGTTGATCCAGAAAAGATCAAGGCAATCTTGGATTGGCCACCTCCAAAGAACTTGACACATTTGAAGGGGTTCTTGGGTTTTTGTGGCTTCTACAAAAGGTTTGTGAAGGGCTACTCTCAGTTGGCTGCTCTCCTTACTAATCTCACCAAAAAGGGAGCTTTTGCATGGTCAGAAAAAGCACAAGGTGTTTTTGATGAGTTCAAGCAGATTATGAGTTCATGACAATTTTTGGCTATACCCGATTTTACCAAGCCGTTTGAGTTGCAATGTGACGCATCAGGAGGAGTTGGGTCTTTCTTGATGCAAGAAAAACATCCCATTGTGCCTGAGGGCAGAAGACTAAGAGGTGTTGAGAGGACTTACTCCATCTATGACAAGGAAATGCTTGCAATCATGCATGCATTGGCCAAGTTTAGACAATACTTGGTGGGGAGCAAATTTGTTGTCAAAACTAATCACAATAGTCTCAAACACTTTATGCATTAGAAGGACTTGAACGAAAGGCAACAAAAATGGGTGAGTAAGCTTCAAGCTTACGATTTTGACATTGAGTATGTCAAAGGCAAAAACAACATAATGGCGGATGCACTATCTAGAAGGCCTCATTTGAACTCATTGTGTGAGCTTATTGTTGATTGGAAGGAGTTGTTACTTGCTGATTATGCCAAAAATCAATTTGCAACTAGCATTATTGAAGGTACTTTTCATGATGAAAGGTACAAAGTGGTTGATGGTTTGATACACTACAAAGGGAGAATCTTCTTGGTACCAGAATCTAAGCTCAAAAAGAAGATTTTGCAAACTTTCCATGACATTCCACTTGTTGGTCATCAGGGTTATTTCAAGACTTATAGGTAGATCCGTGAAAGATTTTCATGGAAAGGGCTGAAGGATAATGTCTTGTGGTACATTAAGGAGTGTCACACTTGCCAAATGAACAAGGATGAGCATACTTTTCCAGCTGGTTTGTTGCAGCCTCTTCCTATTCCCAACCAAAAGTGGGAAAGTATACCAATGGACTTCATCATTAGGTTGCCAAAAGCTTAAGGCAAAGACTGTATTTATGTTGTGGTTGACAGATTAACTAAGTTTGCTCATTTCTTTGCTATTACTAGTTCATTTTTCAGCAGCTCAAGTTGCAGATTTGTTTTTTCATGAGGTGTTTAGATTGCATGGGTTGCCAAAAAACATTGTGAGTGACAGGGACCACAAGTTCCTAAGCACCTTTTAGCAAGAGGTTTTCAGATTGAGTGGTATAGTGCTCACTCCAAGCACTAGTTATCACCCACAAACCTATGGGAAAACAAAGATTGTGAACAAGTGGTTGGAAGGATATCTCAGAAACTATGTTTCGGAGCAGCAGAAGGCTTGGGTGAGATGGCTTCACTTAGGGGAGTATTGCTAGAATTCATCCTTCCACATGTCTATCGGAATGTCTCCATTTATGGCTCTCTATGGATATGAGGCCCCTAACTTTGCTTATTTGATGTTTGGTGATAGAAAATCCCCTCAAGCGAGGGATATGTTGCAGCAAAGTGAAGATATTTTGAAGTCCTTGAAGAACAATCTCTATATTGCAAAAAATCAACAAAAGATGTGTGTTGATCAGCAGCGTGTTGAGCGCACATTTGAGGTTGGTGACATGGTCTATCTTAGACTCCAGCCTTACAGACAGTCTACTCTCAAGAAGAGTGGAGCAAAGAAACTCAATCCACATTTCTATGGGCCGTTCAGAGTCATCAAGAGAGTTGGTGTAGTTGGCTTATGAGTTGGAGCTACCAGCGAGTAGCAAAGTTCACAATGTCTTCCACGTGTCTCACCTCATGAAGGCGCTTGGACACAATGTTGTTGCTTCTTCTGATTTGCCTCCATTGGATGAGGAGGGATAGTTGGTTTTGGTTCCTGAGGAGATCATCAATTCCAGAAAATGCTCTTTGAGGAGGACAATCGAAGAGTATTTGGTGAAGTGGAAGAATTAGCATATTGAGGATTGCTACTTGGGAGAATGAGGAGATTTTGTAGCATCCAGACTTGCGATTGCTTGAGGGCAAGCAATCTTGGGGAGGGCAGACTGTAATGTCCCCTTCTCAACAGTGATCAGTGCAATTGGCCATTAGCCTATCCTAGAGGCCCGTAGGCTAGTTGGAAGCAATAATTACGGTTTCCTATTTTCTAGGAGGATGTTTTGGCAGTTCTGGAGGCTTGCATGCTGGAATTTTGCAGTTTGGATTTTGGATTTCTTTTGGGTTTTCAGAGAGCTTCGCAGTGGTGTGACATGCAACTGAAGTAGGTAACTTTTCCGAACTTACTATTTTTAGTAAGTTGCGACGGCTGCTCAAAATGAGGTTAAAATACTTTTGGACACTATTTTTAACAGTATGCTATTTATAGTAAGTACCATTTTTAGCAGTGTAGTATTTGGGGTTTCCAGCGCATATTAGCATTTCTGGCGCATATCAACATTTCTAACGCATTTCAATATTTCCTGCGCTTGCTATTTTTAGCAAGTTTTTAGCAGGCTAGTTTATAGGCTATTTTAGGTAGGCCAGTTTGAGCAGTTGGTCTCCCACACTCTTGGAGCTATTTTGGTAAATTCAACACCTTGGTGAAATATTTGGCTAAGGCATCATGGACACCTAGTTTGGTGAGATAATGTTTTTAAGTGAAAATATTTCCTTTGCAAAAGTGGATGACTTCATAAGGGAATTATTTATGTTGCTTATAACGTTTATTTTTCACTTAATATTTTGGAAGCCTACATTATACTTTATTTACATTTTGATAAAGTATATTGCCTTCTTGGAAATGGACGACTTGGAGAGATGATGAAATGAAATGAAAATGACAAAGGTGATTGTGAATGTGAATCTCATGTGGGCGCCCTAATTGGAGGGAAACGAATTTGAATTGGTGAAGAAGCTTATAAATAAGTGTTGGGCTTCATTCTTGGCATCCATGAAAAAAACATAACGAAGTGTTGCCGAAATGGTTACTCGCTACGAGGAATGCATACCTCCTAGCAAGCTTAGTTTCTTGCTTGAGAGATAGCAACTAGCTAAGATAATGACTGTTCTTTACTCTGAAGAGCAGTTGGAGCTGATTGAGATGGAGTTTGAGGTTTTATGAAATTTTGGTGTGATTTTCATAGTTTTCAGTTTGCTGGTTTGTGTTAGCTGTAGCACCTTTCCACTCATTACTCCATAGGTGATTTTTTGTTGATTTTGGGTACTCACCCCATGCTTGAGTCTTCCTTAGGCGCCTCTTGTTGATTTTCAGATTTTATCATGGAGGAATGAATTTAATAATGCTGGTCGCCCTTCTCTAGAGGGTTGTACTTTCTCTTGATGTGCATTGGGAAGTTTGCAAATTCATTTGGGTTTGTTTGGCATGGGTTGAGAGTTTGAAGTTGGTCGCCCCCCTCTCTTAGGCATCTATTGCAGGTGATTCTATGCCATTTGGAGGTGTGTAGATGGAGTTATGAGCATTTTGGTGTGTTCTAGGCTTGCTGGTTTGAGTATTTTGTTTGCTGGGTTTTCATATCAGGTTGTTGAAACTTCTGTTTTTTGGCTTGTTTCCATAGTTGAGAGCTTGAGAAGTTTGGAGAATCATATAATAACATTTTGCAGTGATTGGGAAGCTATATCTCATTGTAATTTGTAGATTATATCATATTGTAAGACTGTTATCAGTAGTACTAATTCGGTCATCTTATTTCTGCAATTTTACCTTTGTAATTCCCAGGATTGTGGAAGAGACAGGCCTCACCGTCTTTACTTTCAGCATTTACATTTTTGTACTGCCCGTTGAACAAGTAGAAGGGGTCAGCAAGCCGCCCAACTCTTTACTTTTAGTACTTTGTAATTCTCATCATGCTGATCGATTGAGCCGTCAAACTATTCCCGCTGAATAAGTGGTGGAGTTGCATATGCATTGTACTTTCCAGCACTTTCAGTTTATATGCTAACGATCTCTAGCGCCATATGCTATCACCTTGCCCACATTGGGATCTTGGTGAACATTCTTGGTGTAGGGTTACTTTTTTAATTGGTTTTTGGTTTGGCTAATGCTAACAAGTGAAGCTTTGTGGAGAAAATTGAAAAAAAATTGTAAGGGGGATACTATACCGATTGTATTCAAAAGTCACAAACTTATAGAGGCTAAAAAACCTTATTCCATTTATGACAAAGAAATCTTAGCCATTATGCATGCACTAGCCAAATTTAGACAATATTTAGTTTGTGGGAAGTTCATTGTAAAAATCAACCACAACAGCCTAAGGTTTTTCCTAAATCTAAAGGATTTAAACGACCATCAACAAAAATGGGTTAGCAAGTTATAAGCTTATAATTTTGACATAAAATACATGAAAGGAAAGAACAACATTGTAGTCGATGCCCTGTCTCGCCAACCCTACTTATGCTCCATAATAAGCATTTCCGCAAATTGGAAGAACTCAATCATTGTGGAATACACCAAAGATCCACAAGCAAGTGACATCCTAGAAGGAAATCTACAAAATGAAGAATATAAAGTGGTGGAAGAACTCATCCTATACAAAGATAGGATATATCTTGTACTAGAGTCAAAGATAAAGGAGAAGATCATTAGAGAATACCATGACAACCCCTTAGCCGGTCGCCAAGGATATTATAAAACCTACAAGCATGTAAGAGATAAATATTCTTGGAAAAGTCTCAAGAAAGACATCCTAAAACATGTTCAAGAATGCATGATTTGCCAAAGCAACAAGACATAATAGACCTATCTAGCAAGCCTCCTACAACCCCTACCCATACCTCATCAAAAATGGGAAAGTGTCTCCATGAACTTTATAACCGGACTTCCCAAAGTGCAAGGAAAAGATTGTATATACATAGTGGTGGACTGCCTTATTAAGTATGCACATTTCATTGCAATATCCATAGACTATAGAGCACCTCAAGTAGCCGATGTTTTCTTCAAGGATATTTTCAAATTACATGGCCTACCTAGAAACATAGTAGTTACCATCCCCAAATTGATGGGTAGACGGAAATTGTAAACAAATGGGTGGAAGGATACTTAAGGAACTATGTTAGGGGGCAACAAAATGCATGGATCAAGTGGCTGCACCTCGGGGAACTTTGTTATAACAGAGCCCATCATATGTCAATAAGGATGAGTCCCTTCAAGGCCTTGTATTGGTATGGGGCAATCTCATTTGGGAGTTGTAAGCGACCAGGTGTCTCTCAACCCGATCACTGGCCAATAATACTGAAGTTTTGTTTGTTTTTTTGTATTTTGATTTTTTGGGTGTTTTTGCAATAAAAGGGCAAATTGCGATTTTGCAAAGAAATGACTGGAAAAATAATATAAAATACTAGATGCATAAAAGCTACAAAATATAGATCAAATCTCGATGCCAGATAGTTTATTAATCTCCCCAGATGATTACAACTGCAATATTTAAACAATCAGACAAAAAGGCAAGCTATTTATTGAAAACCTGGATAAGCTTGCAGGCGCCAGAAAGAGAGACTGAAATGGTACGGCTGAAAGAAATGATGCAATCTCCCACCTCGAAACTGATGAAATGGCTCCAGAAACCCTAGGCATCCAACTTGCAGAAGACAGAAGATGAGAAAGCCAAGCGATTTGCTCTGGGAAAGAAGTACGGCCCTTGCTGCAGTAAGGTACAGCCTGTACCAGCAATAAAGAATTCCGTACTTTCCTTGGGAAGTGTGCCAAGCCACTAGAAATGGATCTCTGGAAGTCGCCTCAAGTAACTGATGAATAATCTCCTTCAAAACCCTTCCTGAATCGATTCAATAAGCCCAATTGTAACTCCTGAATGAAGTCACCTTGTTGACAATCTTCAACTGGTATTTCACAATCTCAGTATGTCAGATCTTGAAGAGGGAACGTTCTTCAAAACCTGTTGATCTGCAGAAACCCTGGTTTCTCAAACCCCAATGCTCTCAAAGAGAAATGATAACAAATTCGAATAATGAACACCTGAGTTCGATTTGCCTTTGAAAGAATATATAACCTTCTCAAGAATTTGACCCTCTTCTCGAAAATCAATTAAAATGCATTTAATAATATTAATTCACCTCTTTTTGACTTAGGCAATAATATTAACATAATGGCTTCCTTTTTAATGAATAAATAATTATTCATTATAATAATATTTCTCCTCTATTATAAAGTATTAAATACTTTATAATATGCCATTAATAATTAATATTTTAATATATCATTAAAGTGACTTTATAACATAAAGTCAAAATAATAATCATTTAATTATTATTAAATGCTCCATTATTTTCCATCTGCTCATCAAACTGTCAAATTGGGTCGAAACAGAGCTAACCAGCTAAACCAGGTGCCCTGCCCAAAATAGCAGCTCCCGCCTGCCTGACTTGCTATAAATAGTAAGTATCTGTAAAGGCCCAAACCTGACTCAACTGCTGGAGTGATGTTCCCAATGCTAGATAATTGCCTCAAGTGATCCTCTAAACACTTCTGCCAGCCTACGAGGATCTGAATAATAGGCTAACCTCTAACACAACGGTATTGCCTAGGTAGGGGACATTACAGTCTGCCCTCCCTGAAATTGCTTGTCTTCAAGCAATCTCAGCTCTGGATGCTGTAAAATCTCCTCTAACTCCCAAGTAGCATCCTCAACTGGAAAGTCTCTGCATTTGATCAAATACTCTCTGATAACCCGCCTCCGGAGATGTCTCTCTCTAACATTGAGGATGGCCTTAGGCACTAATATCAACTTCCCCTCATCATCAAGGGGTGGCAGTACTGGAGAGGGGATCACATGTTGACCCAATGCCTTTTTCAGGCGTGAGACGTGAAATACGTTATGAACCCTGCTATCCGCTAGTAAGTCCAACTCATAAGCAACCTCGCCCACTCGTCTGATAACACGAAATGGACCATAGTAACGAGGTTTCAACTTCTCTGCACCACTCTTAATGATGAAGCGATATGGTGGCGGGTACCACCATGTCACCTTTGCGAAGAGCGGCTCAACCGCTTTACGATCAGCGTGCGCTTCTCGCGATTTTGTGCCCATTTGGATATTGTCTCTAAGAGACCTCAAAATGTCCTGCTGACTCTGCATCAAATCACCTGCACTAGGCACTCTGCTATCACTCAATATCAAATCCAATAGGTTGGGCGCCTCATACCCGTACAATGCCATGAAGGGTGTCATTTGTATAGTCATGTGGTGAGTGGAGTTATAACAATACTCCGCGGAGGTATATCCACCTCACCCAAGCTCTCTCTAGCTGTCGGCTATGTAATTCGCAAATAACCTTCCACCCACTTATTGACAATTTCGGGTTTGTCCATCTATCGTGGATGGTAGCTGGTACTTGGTGTCAGTTCGGTCCCACAAAGCTTGAACAACTCCTGCCAAAAGTTGCTCATGAACCGACTGTCTCTATCGTTGACTATCGTCCGAGGCAACCCATGTAACCGGAATACCTCTTTGAAGAAGAGCTCTGCAGTCTGCGACGCTGTGAATGTAGTAGTAATCGGGAATAAGTGTGCATATTTGGTCAACCGATCAACCACTACGTAAATGCAATCTTTACCTTGGGCTTTCGGCAAACTTGTGATAAAGTCCATCGATAAACACTCCCACTTCCTGTCAGGTATCGGAAGTGGCTGGAGCAATCCAGCAGGATATGTGTGTTCCTGCTTGTTCTGTTGGCAAACAAAACACTCATTATCTTGAAGAACATCGGTCTTTAGCCTTTCAAGTAAACTGTTCCCGTACCAGCTTATATGTTTTGAAATAACCGGGATGGCCCACCATAGGAAGATCATGAAAGGCTCTCAGAATTGTATCCCTCAACTCTGAATCAGGAACCAGAAAAATCCGCCCCTTGTAAATGATCAAATCATTCACAACGGTGTACCTACTATCCTGCTCTGTCCCATGAACAATGCTAGAAGCCCATGGGTTCTTAGCATACTCTGTAATGATCCGATGCCTCCAATCCTCAGAAATCTGTGCCATAGCATTCAACTGAGGTCTGCGAGACAAGGCGTCAGCTACAACATTCTGCTTCCCCTTAATGAAGGTGATGTCAAAATCATACGACTGCAGTTTGCTGACCCATTTTTGCTGTCTCTCGTTTAGGTCTCGCTGTCCAAGGAAGTGTTTCAGGCTGTTGTGGTCTGTACGCACACTGAACTTGCTGCCTACCAAGTATTGCCTGAGTTTAGCCAAAGCATGCATAATGGCTAACATTTCCTTGTCATAAATGCTGTAAAACCTCTCAGGACCCCTAAGCTTCCTACTCTCAAAAGCAATAGGGTGTCTCTCCTACATCAAAATGACACCAATACCCTCTCCTGAAGCATCACAGAACAAATCAAACGACTTCGTAAAGTCTGGTAATGCTAACACTTGACACGAAGTCATGATCACCTTAAACCTGTCAAAGCACTCTTGAGCCTGTGGTGACCACGCAAAAGCCCCTTTCTTTGTCAAATCAGTAAGGGGTGCGGCGTGACGTGAGAATCCACTAACAAATCTCCTGTAAAAAGCACACAACCCAATGAATCCTCTGAGCTGCGTAAGGTTCTCTGGTACTGGCCACTCAACTATAGCTCGGACCTTCTCAAGGTCCATACTAACCCCCTTGGCACTGATGATGTGCCCAAGATACAACAACTAAGCCATGCCTAGCTCACACTTGGACTCCTTGGCATAAAAAGACTCCTCAGCCAAGATACCCAAAACTGTATCCAAGTGAGCTAAATGCTCCTCCCATGACCTACTGTACACCAGGATGTCATCGAAGAAGACCAGCACAAATCTCCACAGCTGAGAACTGAAGACCTTGTTCATGGTAGCCTGAAAGGTAGCGGGTGCATTGGTTAAACCGAAAGGCATAACCAAGAACTCGAAGTGACTGCAATGGCATCTGAAAGCGGTTTTCTCAATGTCCTGCTCCCTCATCTGAGTTTGATGGTACCTAGATCTCAAGTCAATCTTTGTGAAGAAGATAGCACCGTGCAACTCATCAATCAACTCGTTGATGTGAGGTATCGGGTACCTAGTTCGAAGGTTGTGCCACTTTTGAGTTGGCATAACCAAGAACACATCCGTGTGATCTTAATGGCATCTTCACGGTTTTCTCAATGTCTGCTCCCTCATCGAGTGTCTGATATGCCCCATAGCCAACAGGCTCATTGATTGTCTCTATCTCATCCTTGAGCTGTTTTGGATGCTTGTAGGGTGTAATCATAATGGGCTTTGCGCCCTCCTCCAACTCGATAATGTGCTCAGAGCCTCTGTCTGGAGGTCTGCCAGGTGGAATGTCGCTAAACACTTTAGAGTGTTTAGTCCTCAGTATTTGAATGTCTGGATGGTACTCAACCTTCTGCTGCTCCTGCTGTGTTGGCAATAACATACACTCTGTAGCCCAATCAACCATATCATGATGAATGAGTCTCTCCATCCGCCTGTACGATACCATCCTCAACTTACTATCTTTGATGGCCTTGATGACATGAGGTTTCCCATTTACCTTGAACTTCATCTCCATATCCCGTAGATTGAGTGTGAACTCACCCAAATCGTGAAGCTATGCCATCCCTAACACCACATCAGTATCTCCCATATTAACAACATAGAATTCAGTCTTGAACTCATAGTTGTTCAGCCGCATCGGCAGATCTGTTATTTTTCTATCACATTTGAGGGTGTACCCATCAGCTACCTTGACTCGAATACCCTCAAACTCTTCTGTCTATATACCTTGTCTCTCTACCAACCGTGCATCTATGAAATTATGCGTAGCACCAGTGTCGAGTAGAGTGATTACTTTCTGACCTGTTAGGAGCCCACGAAGTCTAAAAGATCCATCTCTCTGAAGACTAGTCAAATGTGCCTCCTGTAGCTTCCTTCCTCCATTTTCACCGTCATTTTCAGACCTTTCATCATCTGAATGCTCTGAATCAGCTTGCTGGTCTGACAGATCAGATTGCTCTTCTCCCTCATAAAACCACTCCATCTGGTTATGTTTCACCTTGGGACGAAGAGGGCATACATGTTTCTCATCATAGGGTGCCTTGCACCAAAAACATAATTTTTTCTTACGTAAATCATTTAATGTTTCCCTGTGAAATGGTGGTGCATTCTGTCTCTTAGGATCAGGTGGATCCCTCTTCCTATCAAATGGCCTATTCTTGTCAAATGACCTATTAGGCCTCGTATAGGTTGTCGAGCCTGAAGTGAACTTGCTGTGAGGTGTTGCAAGCTCCATACTACATGCCTTCCTCATGGCCTCTTGAAGAGTAGGAGGATCAAATGCCTTGACCAAACCTCTCATAGGCTCCATCAAACCCTCGACGAAGAGAATAACAAGTCTCCTCTCAGAAATGCCTGTCACCATGACTGCAACCCTCTGAAACTCACCTATGTAGGAATCCAAACTGCCTGTCTGTCTAAGCTGAGCTAGCTCTCTGAAATAAAGTTCTGGATCCTTCTTGTCGAAACGCTCTATGAGCCTGCTGGTGAATTCCTGGTAAGTGGTAACTGTTTGATGGCCAAGTGTGTACATGCCATGATGCCACCAATCATGCGCCAACCCATCAAGATGCAGTGTGGCAAACTTAGTGGCCTCGTCCTCCTGCATAGGTCTCAATGATAGGTAATTATCTAGTTTCTGTACCCAAGACCTCGCTGAACTTTTATCAGAACCATCAAAATAAGGCAAGGTAATCTTGTTGACTGCATACTGTAAATCTCTGTTCACTTGTGGCTGTGGTTGCTAATGTTGAGGAGCTCTGCGGTTAAATCTACCTCCCCCTCTAGGTTTATGCACATCCATAAACTCATGAAAAGTCAAAGCCTGCGTGATCTCAGGTGCTAAAGACAAATACTCACCATGAAATCTAGTCACATTTGCCATTGACATGCCATTGTGTGGCTGAAACTCCTGATGATGACCCTGCTGCCTTGCCTCCAGAGTCGAAGGTGGAGTCTCCCTAGGTATGAATGTAGGTTGCCCAGGCCTACGCTCATGATAGATAGGTGATGATTACCGCGGTGCTGATACCAAAGGCTGGTCCACGCCTGTAGTCCTCCTCGTCTGTCCTATCTGAATATAGTGCGGCTGGGATGGAGTATACTACCTCATCGGGCCCACCAACTGTGACATCATGTCCATCATGTTATCATGCCTACGTCTGAACTCCTCATCAGTAATATCACCTTCTGCATGCGCTTTCCCTGGATCCCTATGTGTCTCTGCAGGAATCTCACGATCTGCCATCAGTGTTGTGACACTCTTCTCACTGCTATTGGAACTGGATCTGTGAATACCCAGAACCCCTGATACTGTCTTACCTTCAGGAATAGGTGGACTTGTCCAATCTTCGACTTTGCCTGTTCCTCTACCCTTACTGTAGAAAATGATATCTCTACTCATGAAAAAGCATCGAAAAAGCACTCTTTTGACTGAAAAAGCAACTGAAAAAGCACACGATGGCAGGAAAATTGTGCTCTGATACCACTGTAAGAGACCAGGTGTCTCTCAACCCGATCACTGGCCAATAATACTGAAGTTTTCTTTGTTTTTCTATATTTTGATTTTTTGGGTGTTTTTGCAATAAAAGGGCAAATTGCGATTTTGCAAAGAAATGACCGGAAAAATAATATAAAATACTAGATGCATAAAAGCTACAAAATATAGATCAAATCTCGATGCCAGATAGTTTATTAATCTCCCCAGATGATTACAACTGCAATATTTAAACATTTAGACAAAAAGGCAAGCTATTTATTGAAAACCTGGATAAGCTTGTAGGCGCCAGAAAGAGAGACTGAAATGGTACGGCTGAAAGAAATGATGCAATCTCCCACCTCGAAACTGATGAAATGGCTCCAGAAACCCTAGGCATCCAACTTGCAGAAGACAGAAGATGAGAAAGCCAAGCGATTTGCTCTGGGAAAGAAGTACGGCCCTTGCTGCAGCAAGGTACGTCCTGTACCAGCAATAAAGAATTCCGTACTTTCCTTGGGAAGTGTGCCAAGCCACTGGAAATGGATCTTTGGAAGTCGCCTCAAGTAACTGATGAATAATCTCCTTCAAAACCCTTCTTGAATCGATTCAATAAGCCCAATTGTAACTCCTGAATGAAGTCACCCTGTTGACAATCTTCAACTGGTATTTCACAGTTTCAGTATGTCAGATCCTGAAGAGGGAACGTTCTTCAAAACCTGTTGATCTGCAGAAACCCTGGTTTCTCAAACCCCAATGCTCTCAGAGAGAAATGATAACAAATTCGAATAATGAACACCTGAGTTCGATTTGCCTTTGAAAGAATATATAACCTTCTCAAGAATTCGACCCTCTTCTTGAAAATCAATTAAAATGCATTTAATAATATTAATTCGCCTCTTTTTGACTTAGGCAATAATATTAACATAATGGCGTCCTTTTTAATGAATAAATAATTATTCATTATAATAATATTTCTCCTCTATTATAAAGTATTAAATACTTTATATTATGCCATTAATAATTAATATTTTAATATATCATTAAAGTGACTTTATAACATAAAGTCAAAATAATAATCATTTAATTTTTATTAAATGCTCCATTATTTTCCATCTGCTCATCAAACTATCAAATTGGGTCGAAACAGAGCTGACCAGCTAAACCAGGGGCCCTGCCCAAAATAGCAGCTCCTGCTTGCCCAACTTACTATAAATAGAAAGTATCTGTAAAGGCCCAAACCTGACTCAACTGCTGGAGTGATGTTCCCAACATTGGATAACTGCCTCAAGTGATCCTCTAAACACTTCTGCCAGCCTACGAGGATCTGAATAATAGGCTAACCTCTGACACAACGGTACTGCCTAGGAAGGGGACATTACAGGAGTTTAATCCTCCAAGGAAGTCGTTTACCAGGGGTCAAAGACTTTGTGCAACAAAATATGGACATTATGGATACACTTAAAGGCAATCTACATCAAGCACAAAACCAACAAAAGATATATGCTGATAGAAAAAGGATCCGAAGGACATTTGATGTTGGGGACTTGGTTTTTCTAAGGTTACAACCCTATAAGTAGTCATCAATCAAGGTAAGTGGAGCCGAGAAGCTCAAACCTAGATTTTATGGACTACCACTACTTGCAACAACTGAGATAGATGTGCATGGATAGATAGTTTGTTAGAGCTGCATCCTTAGTAAACATGCCAAAGAGAAGTTTGACAAGGGAGGGCTACTCAAATTCTAGAGTTAATTCATAATGACTTATCTAGTCTATTTTTGCATCCTTCATTCAGTAGGGGTATATACATTTTGACCTTCATTGATGACTTTTTTGGGTCTATATGGGTGTTTTTTTTCAATAGAAGCGTGAGTGAGGTCTTTTAGAAATTTTTAGGACTTTAAAACACTTGTGGAGAAATAGACAAGGAAAGTCATTAGGGTTTTATGCATTGATAATGGTGGTGAGTACGTTAACCATCATTTTGTGTAGTTTTGTACTTCAAAGGGGATTTATTATTAGTGTACAATTCCATACAATCATCAACAAAATGGTGTGCTAAAAAGTAATAATAGATCCTTAAGGAAATGATTAATTGTATTATTTAGTCTTGATCTCTTACACTATTGTATTGGGCAGAGACCATTAACTATGCAAGTTATATTCAAAATCATATTCTTCACAAAGCCTTGAAGAGAATCACTCCTTTGAAGCTTGGAGTGGTTGGAAACCTATAGTGAATCACTCCTTTTAAGCTGATCTTTGGATGACTGCCACCGGAGTTGGCTCGGATAGTACTTGATATCTCGTTGGACGAGCGAGGCTAATCGTGAACCAATTGACTGTATTCGCCATCAAACTGTCAAAGATTTACCCCCTCCTTAAGATGGGCGCCCTCAGGCTAGAGGCGCGCTTTTGCCTGAAAAGGACAAGTTTCTCGCATCTTGAAATTTGAGGATTTCAACTTCTGTTGCTGATTGCCGGAGCTGTGAGTCTCGGAATGCTTCGCTGAATAGCTCGACGGATAGCCAGGCTAATTCTGAAGAGATTGACTGGATGCTTGAGCATTTTAAACAAGATCTTGACCTCCAACAAGTTGGGCGCCCCTGGGCTATACTTGCACTTTCTGACTTTCCCTTTGAAAAATCTTCATAAATTGACCATTAAAAACTCCGTTTTGATCACTGAAATGATCGTATGCAACTTGAAATGTCGTCGTGAGATGTTCCTCCATCGTGAAAAACTCCATTCTGAGCCTCTGCTTCAGGTTCTGTTCAATATAACTGACTTTGACTGACAAACTATTTGACAAAAACTCCATGCTTGATATTGCCCAAAACTGTGTTTTACAACATTTTAACAAGGTTTAGACTTTTTATACAAAATGCCTTGATGAAGCAAAAAATTTGGTTTGGGTACGACATTAGGCTCCGTCTAGTGACCATGTCGGATACCTACGGCATAGGAGAACCTAAGAATCTCAGTGTTAAGTAGACCAGTGATTTATAATTGGGCATTGGAGTCAGGATTTTCCCTAATTCACCTAAAACATTTGGAGTTTCCTAAAAACCTAACCTAGAAATCACCTAAAACAAGACTACTTAAATCACCTAAAACACGACAAAACGTCACGAAACGGGGAAATACAATACGACATTACGATAAAGCATAAAAATTACTTACAAAATATTTACAATGTTACTCCTCCCCCGGAGGGTTGAAGTGCTTAAGATATTGCCCGCTATAAGGAAGCGGGAAGAGCCTTCCATCTTGATGTGAAAGAATATAAGTATTCTCTCCAGCTGATTCGTGAATCTGGAAGGGCCCTAACCATAAGGAATCAAATTTTCCATGCATTCCTTTTGGCTCATGCCTTTTGTCCCACAAAAGGACTTGATCTCCGATTTGAAAGTCTCGTGACGAGCTTTCTTATCAAAAATTCTCTTCACTCTTTCTTGATGTTGAGTGATCTTATCGACAACCTCCGTCCTTTCCTCTTGAAGTTTCATCAGGAGCAAGATCCTCTTCTGAATAGGATCGTTGAATTCTTCATCTTCCACTGCAGACGCCAACTGTAAAGCAGACAACTCCAATGTAATGGGCAGAATAGCTTCTGTACCATACAAAAGTATAAAAGGCGAGGTGCCAATAGCTCTTTTAGGAGTTATACGATCAGCCCAAAGAGCATCGTATAACTTGGTATGCCAAGCTCGCTGATTTGACTCAACCAACTTGCGTATAATTGTGACAATGTTCTTATTGGATGATTCGGCTTGTCCATTACCCTGAGGGTAATAATCTGATGAATGAGACAACATGATGCCGTGATCAAAACAAAAACTTAAAATCTCCTCTGACGAGAAGCAAGTAGCATTATCAGTCACAATTTTGCGAGGAACTCCGAAGCGAGAAATAATATTCTCCTTTAGAAAACTGCAAACCACTTCGGATGTAGCTCGTTTAGTAGGAATTGCCTCAACCCATTTGTAAAATAATCTGTCGCTGTAAGGACAAAAACATGCCCCTTACTGGAAACTGGATTGACGGGACCTACAAAATCAATACCCCACTGCTGAAATGGAGCATCAATGACAACTGGCCTGAGAGGAAAGGATGCCAATTTCACTTTACCAGCAAATTGCTGACATAACTGACATTTGTACACCCAATCATATGCGTCACGAAACATAGTTGGCCAATAAAACTGTGCTCGTAGATCTTGAATGCAGTAACCCTCGATGAAAAGTGTCCTCCGCACGCTTGATTATGAAAAGCCTCTAACAACCTTCGCTGCTGATCTTTTCCGACACATAATAGGAAAGTTCCGTCAAGGCCACGCTTGTACAGAACGTTGTTAACTAGCACGAAATTCTGTGCTTTCAATTTCAATGTTCTTTTCTGCTGTTTGTCCATGTGACGTGGACATTCTCCATATGTTGAATAATACCATAAGAGGTGTGTACCATTCTTCTGCAGAATTAACTAATAAGACCAAAGGAAGGTCTTCTTCAACTTCTTGATCTGAAATAATTCCACCATTGCTCTTGAACTTGCGATCTCCATCTTCCGCCAATAATCTGCAAAGACCTTGCCCGCGAACAAGCTTGGTTGGCTTAATCTCCAGATCATATTCTTGAACTCTTGCGATCCAATTCCCTCTTTTCGTGCCCATCTCCTGCTGAGTAAGCACACTTTTTACTGCTGGATCGGTGACATACACCGTAGTATGTGAATTCAAAAGATAAAATCTGAAATTCTTGACAGCTCTGACGACAGCATAAGCGTTCTTCTCGATCTGGGAATAACGCATCTCAGCATCTTTGAAATTAGCACTCATAAAAGCAATAGGAGATTCACCCTCCTCACTGAGTTGCTGTGTCAAAATGGCAGACAATGAATGTTCTGACGCATAACAATAAAGAATGAAATCCTTCTGAAAGTTAGGCCGAACTAACACTGGTGCATTAGCAATAGCTTCTTTTATCTTATTAAAGGCCTGCTTGCCTTCGTCCGTCCACACGAATGTAGACGTCTTCTTCATCATTGCTGAAATCTCCTTCGTCAGCTCTGAGAAATCAGGTACAAATCTTCGGATAAAGTTAACTTTACCGAAAAATGAATGCACCTGCGTTTTGCTTGTAGGGAGAGATAGGTTTCTGATTGAATCCACCCGATTCGGATCTATTCTAGTACCTTCTTTGGAAACGATATGACCAAGTAACTTGCCCTCCGTAACCGCAAAGATTGACTTCTTTGGATTCAAAGATATTTTATGATACCTACATCTCTCGAACACTTTCACAAGGTGTGAAAAGTGATCACTCCGTTTATCTGAAAAAACGGTTAAGTCATCAAGATAGACGACTATGATCTTATTCCTAAGATCCCCAAACGCTAAATCCATGGCTCTCTGAAAAGTAGCACCGGCGTTGATAAGGCCGAAAGGCATCCTCTCATAAGCAAACGTTCCCCACGGCGTGGTGAAAGCTGTCTTGATCTGATCCTCCTCAGCCACTGCAATCTGATTATAACCAGAAAAACCATCAAGAAGTGATAGCATTTCCGATCCGGTAACTGTCTGCAATGTATGCTCCATGATCGGTAAGGGATAATTGTCCTTTAAGGACGATTGATTCAAGTTCCTGAAATCAACGCAAATACTGATTTCTCCATTCTTCTTGCGCACAGGAACAATATTTGACACCCAAGTGGAGTGATGAATAGGAAAAATTATTCTGGAGTCCACCATCTTCTGAATTTCCGCGTAGATAGTATCTTGAATTCGCGGATTATAATGTCTTTGTTTCTGCCTGAAAGGCTTCACTTCAGACTTCAGCGGAATTGTGTGAGACAATTCAATGGGTGTGAAGACCTTTAAATCTTCATATGACCAGGCAAAAACATCCTTGTATTGTTGAACAAGGCGACAAACCTCTCAGTCTCTTCAAGAGTACAACATTTGCCCAAATTCACAAGCCGAGGCTTGTCTTCAGTACCTATGTTGACTTGACGATATTTTGATGAAGTATTCACCCCTGACCTCTTCTGATCTTGGATGTAACGATCATGCCTATCAAAGATATCCTCTAAGGATACAAAACCTTTAGGAATCTGGTTTCCTTTCAATTGTATGATTCCAGATTCTATACCCTCAGATTCTTCAGTAATTGACTCTTTGTGAGGAATTAAACTCCCTTCAAAGAACAATTCTTTGTAGTTGTCTCCCATGACGAGGAATTCTTTGATATCTTCATCATCACTGAAGACTTGCCAGTTGTCTGAATTATCAGGAACAGCTGGTCTATAGATTAACTCAATAGCAAATGAATTCTGACGAAAGTCAGAGTTAGGCATAAAAAGAGCGGCTGAAACTGCAAGCGCATCAGCTTTGCTATTGTTCATTCTTGAAATGTATTTGATATTAAATGCATCGAACCAGTCGATTGCATTCCATACTCCTCTGCCTGTAGTTTTGGAGACGATTCTTTCTAACATGAAACTGCTCTCTGACCTGCTTTACGATCAGCTCTGCATCTCCTTCAACTTGAAGCAGCTTGATCCCCATATCCTTCGCGTTTTTGAGACCTAACAAAAGCGCCTCATATTCTGCAGTATTATTAGTGCAATCGAATTGCAACCTATATGCAAAAGGATATAAACGACCTTCGGGAGAGATAATCACTACTCCCGCTCCGGAACCTGAAGTCGAACAACTGCCATCAAACTGCATCGTCCACATTTCTGATTCTTCTTCTAACAATTCAGTGGAAAGAGCAAAATTCTGACAATCATCTGTCACTTCAGACACCATAGCATATGTGCCTGGACCCATGTCTTGATACAACACTTGAGCATGTGGGTCCTGGGACTTTACCACTGTAAACTTTGATTTGGTTTCCAGCTCTAACTTGAAAGTACCTTTCTTCAATGGGATTGTCGCGAACGACCAATCCATCTGTATTTCTCCTCCAAGATCCTTTCAAAAACTTCTACTAAGTAACATCCCGTAACTGGTAGGAATATCAGCTACTAGGATAGTCATCATGATCTTCTTCTCTGGACACGACGCTAGCCTCACTTGCGCATCTTTGAGTTGACCAACTAACGGCACCGGTTTGGACTCAAGTGAATAACACTTTTCCTGAGTCGGGGTGCACGAAAGTCCCAACGCATTCATAATTTGTAAGGGCATTACGTTGTCCGAAGCTCCACTGTCAATTATGCAATTGCTCAGCTTGAAACCTCCTATATATAAAGATATATAAAACGGCCTCGGCTTCTCTTCTGCAGGAACTGAGGATTGTAACAATGTCGGCTGAACGACATTCTTCTTCTTAAGAACGTTCAAGATCCTATCCAACTGCTCTGGATGATCTTGTAAATACTCCAGCTGAGATATCTGCACCTTCGTCTTCATCATGGAAGAAACAATGTCAAAGCTTGCTGAAGACGTATCTAAAGCTGCTGGCAAGATATTCTCTTGTGAAGGTTTTTGATTAGAAGTAGAAACTACTTCTTTTGCTTTCGCATTCAAATTCCGCTTTTCCTCTTCCTCCTTCTGTGCTTTAAAATGTTGAGCACGTGTGAACACAGGTGAGGTGATATTCTCGTGATTCACTGCAAGAGAAAAACGACGGGATTCTTCTTCTTCTTCAATAACGGGTTCTCGATCAAAATATCCCGTTGCGGAGTCGCCATCAAACTCGTCTGTCTGTGAAGAGACGACGTTTGAACTGGAAGGTATGAAGTCTGAACTAGGAGCGGAATCAGCAAATCCCATGAGCTGATTCATTCTTTGATTTTTCGGACAAGTAGTCCCGGTATGCTCTGCTGAATCATGGAATGTGCAAAAGACCGTAGCTTTTTCAGCTTCATTATTTTGTCTCGGTTGTCCTTGCGGAAACTTTGACTTGAAATTATTATACGGCTGAAAGTTATTCCTTCTCGGCTGATATGCTGGTTGTGATTGAAAAGGTGGTGTGGGCAAGGCTGGTTGCCCTTGAGGTGGTGACTGCCGCTTTAGTATCGTCACCTCATTTGCTACCTTCTGTAGCAATGGATCGGCTGACGCTTGCACGAGCGGCCTGATTGAATCATCTTTCATCTTGCCGGTTGTAATCATGTTATCTTCAAGCTTGATCGCTTCCTCCTGAAGGTGTTGTAGATCATCTTCTTCGCTTATCTTCAGGAAAAAGGCAATTTCTGACGGCAATGCGTTGATGAAAGAACTCATCAAAATCTCATCAGATGGATTCAAAGTGTGAGAAAGACGTGTAACAAGGCGATTAAACCTTGCCACAAATTCTCTCATCGGTTCATGCTTCTCCATCTTCGAATTTGAGAGTTGTGCAAATAATCTATGATTGTCTTCGGTAGGCTTGAATCTTGCCAAAAACTTCTCGCTCATGACAGCCCAACTGGTGATAATTCCTGGCTCAAGATTATTGAACCAATCTGCTGCGTTGTTCTCAAGAGTCTCCACGAAAAGACGAACGGCGATGTCCTCATGCGCAACATGCAAAACGGAACAAGCCGCCGTGAATGCTGATAAATGTTCATCTGGATGTTTTGAACCATCGCCATGAAATCTCGGGAAAACTTGCGTGATCCCTTGGGCAATTCATGATGTCCTGGTAAAGCCAACGGTCCAATATTGTCGCCCCAAGGCAAAGGCGCTGGACGTCTTGCGTTTCTTCCATTACGACCGTTGAGATTTTCACCATTGTTGTTGTTGTTAATACGATCACCCATCTCTGCAATTGGAGTGGGAGATTCTTCTTCTAAGATTTCTGACTCAGTAAACTGATCAGGAGCTTCTTCAAAAACAGGATCTGGCTGTATAGGAGGATTTCTTCTCCTTCTTCTAATGTAAACTTGATAAGCCAGGATGCTTAATT
>VDFB02378660.1:219493-263232 GCA_007258455.2 Sequoia sempervirens
TTAACTTGTAAGAGTTCCCAAACACCAATAAAAAAAATTAAAAGTTGTGTTGAAAAATTCAAGGTTGCCATACAAACAAAGCAAATCAGTCAAAAAAAAGTGTATTATGTTAGAGTTTAACCTCACATGAGAATATAGTGAAAAGACATATAGGAGCAAAAATTAAGAGGAAGTCAAAGATGTTAATTGTTTGATTGAAAAATAGATCACATCATCTATGAGACCTATAGATAAAGTGGATATCTAAAGAAGAATGAGAAATGAGAACATGTTTATCTTGTAGAAAGAGAGTTGTAGCAATAAAATGACACTTCCTCATAAGGTGTGCAACCTGCACTAACATCTGAACAAGTACAAAAATAACCTAACTACCTTATTTCAAAAAGAGAGGTTGAACCAAAAAAAAAGATTTTTGATCAAATCAATAATAAGATATCTAGCACCAAAAAAGTTTTAAAATGTCTTAAAAGTTGCAGCTCTTGGTACCATATGCTACCTCATCTCATGGACTTTATTAAAGTATTTCTTTCATTCATTCATCGTATTTCTCGAGAAGCATTGTTAGATGTTGCTTCTCAATGTTAGAGGTTGGACTTACAATCATCAAATTACCCGCTATTGTTATGAAGCATAGAGAATTAATGTGCAGAAAGATTTGATGGTTGTTTTGGGATAACTAGTAGGTTATAAAGGGTGAAGCAACTACATGAATGTTTGTTGTTGGACTAGAGTTGCAGGTGAAAAGGCTTGAGCGAAAAATATTGAGAACATAAATGCATATCCATAACCCCTTTATTGTTTGAGAGAAAGTTTGATTCTAAAACCCTTGTCTTTTTTGAGCTACTATTGGGTATATTGGAATGTTCACAATTTTTTTGTAGAGATTTCTATGCAAGCTTATATCAATTGTTACATAATTGAGTTGTTATTGCTAATAATGTTATGTTATTTGAGGCATTGTTACAACTACTTGCATATAAATGTTATGACTTATTTGTTATGATTGTTGTTAAGCATTCTTTCCCTATTTGGGGCATGGTTATAAGCCTTTTTTATTATGGTATAAACAATGAGGTTGATAGTAGCATCTTGACTAAGCTATGTTGTACAGGATTTAATCCTCTTTGAATTGAATGGTTATAAATGGCTAAAGAATAGCCATAGAATCAGGGTTAGGATTAGGGTTAGAGATAGAATTGGAGTTAAATACATTTATTAGATGGTTAAATAAATGGCGATTTTAGATTGTGTGAACACTTCGTATTTGTATGTGTAAGAAGTAGGTATATATGGTTTGTACATAGCATATCTAAATGTTAATTTTGTTGACATTTTTTATTTTTATTTTTATTTTTGAAAAAGTATGAAGATAAATTTTAGCAAGCTAATGTTATTTTTGGCCTTATGTATTATTCAAGATAAGAAATAATAATAAAAAAAATTAATATTGAAGTTTCATATCTATATAGAGTGAGGGTTGTTCAAATATCAAGAATGTCAATTCCTCATGTTTCCTTAATGCATGTTTCATTAGTATATGCATTTAGTTTTTTATTACCTTACATTTTTTGCATTAATTCCTCTCTTTACTTTCTCAAATTGTGAGGTAATCAAAAATGAAGTGCATATACTTTCTCAAAATGTGGGGTTAGAATTCAAATAGGATTAGGATTAGGATTACAATTATGAGAAGGGTTAATATTGAATTAAGATTTAATTAAGGTTATGGTTAGGATTTATGTTTAATTAGGGTTAGGATTATGATTCAATTATAATTGGGGTCAAAGTTAGGGTTCAATTAGGATTAGGATTAGGGTTTAATTAGGATTATGAATAGGGCTATAATTATGGTTAGAGTTAGAATTATAATTAGGGTTATAGTTGGGTTAGCACTACAAGTAGGATAAGGTTAGGATTATAATTAAGATTGGGGTTGGAATTAAACCCTATCCCTAAGAATAGTTCTAAAAATAACAATATTTCTAATTATAAACCTAACCCTAATCCTAACTCTAACTCTAACCTTAACCCTAACACTCACAATAATTCTAACTTGAACCCTAACTCTAATTCTATCTTTAATACTAACACTAACATGAATTATAATTATAACCCTAACCCTAACTCTAACACTAACACTAACATTATTTTAAACCAACCCTAATTCTATACCTAACACTAATTCTAATTGTAACCCTAATCCTAACCCTAACCTTAATTTTATAACTATCACTAATTCTAATTGCAACCCTAATCCTAACCCTAACCCTAATTTTATAATAATATTAATTATAATTACAACCTTAATCCTAACCCTAACCCTAATTCTAGCTCTAATTTTATCTCTAATTCTAACCCTAACCCTAACACTCACAATAATTCTAACTCAAGCCCTAACTCTAAATATATCTCTAACACTAACACTAACCTTAATTCTAAATATAACACTAATTTTAATTATAACCCTAACCCTAACCTTGACACTAATTTTATTTCTAAGATTCCCTAATTCTATAACTAAAACTAACACTAACCATAATTCTATACATAACACTAAAACTAACACTAATTCTAACTCTAACTACCGTGACTTTAACCCTAACCCTAATTATAACATTATTTCCTAACTCTAAATATATCTCCAACCCTAACCCTACCCCTAAACCTAATCTTGATTTTATATCTAGTTATAACCTTAACCCTAACCCTAAATATATTTGTCTTCAACCCTAACCCTAACCTAATATTAACTCCAATTCTAACTCTAAACGTAACCCTAACCCTAATTATATCTCTAACATTAACCCTAACCCTAATTCTAACCTTAACCCTAACTAGATAATTCTAATCTTAATGCTAATGGTAACCCTAATTTTATCTCTAATCACGTTCCTCACCCTAATCTTAACCCTAACCCTAACCCTAACCCTTATTTTATCTCTAACTATAACCTAACCTTAAACCTAGCCCTAACCCTAACCTTAACCCTAATCATAAATCTAATCCTAATTTTATCTTTGTAATATTGAACCAAACCCTAATTATATCTCTAGTTCCCTATTGCTAACTCCAATTTTAACTATAACCCTAACCCTAACTCCAAATATAACTCTAACTCTAACCCTAACCCTAACCCTAATCCTATCTTTAACCCTAACCCTAACCCTACCTCTGACCCTAACTCTAATTCTAAATCTAATGCTAATGGTAACTAATTCTATCTCTAATTATGATCTTCACTCTAATCTTAACCTAAACCTAACCTTAACCATAACCCTAACTCTAACCCTAAACTTATCCATAACCCTAACCCTAGCCCTAATTATAACCATAACATTAACTCTAACCCTAACCCTAATACTAACCCTTATTTTATCTCTAACTATAACCCTAATTCTAAACCTAACAAAAACCTAACCCTAACCCTAACCTTAACCATAACCATAAACCTAACCTTAATTTTATCTCTAACTAAAAATCTAACCTTAACACTAACTATAACCTTAGCAACTATAAACCTATAACCTTTAGCATAATCATAACCATAACATTAACCCTAATTTTATTTCTAACCTAACCTAGCCCTGATCCAAACCATAACCCTAATATTAACCCTAATCCTAACCCAAACCCTAACCCTAACCTTAACCAAAATTATAACCCAACCCTAAACCTAACCCTAATTCTATATTTAATTGTAACCCTAATCTAAACCCTAAACCTAACCCTAATTTTATATCTAATTGTAACCCTAACCTTAACCCTAAACCTAACCATAACCATAACCATAATTGTAACCCTAACCCTAATTCTATTCTAATACTAACCTTAACCCTAACCGTAACCGTAACTTTAACCCTAACCCTAAAATTAACCCTAATTGTAACCCAAATCATAAACCTAGCCCTAATTGTATCTCTAATCATAACCAAAAACCTAACCCTAACCTTAATCCTATCTCTAAGTTTAACAATTTCGGTAATCCTAATGTTAACCATTACCCTAATTCTATCTCTAATTGTAACCCTACCCAAACCTTATCCCCAACCCTAACCCTAATTCTATATCTAACCCTAACCCTAACCCTATTCTAACCTTAACCCTACCTCTAACCATAACTCTAATTTTAACCCTAATAATATATCTCTAAGCATAACCCTAACCCTAACCCCAATTTTATCTCTAGTCATAACCCTAACTATAATCTTAACCCTAACCCTAACCCCAACCCTAACTATAGAATTTTACCTAACCATAATCGTAAGACTAACCCTAAACCTAACCCTAACCCTAATTTTATCTCTTCTCTTAACCCTAACCCTAACCATACCTTTCATCCTAAATTTATGTCTAATCCTAACCTTGACCCTAATTGTGATGATAACCCCAATCCAAATCTAATTCTACCTCTAATCATAATCATAACCTTAATCATAACCCTAAACCTAATTTTACTATTAATGCTAATCCAACCATAATCTCAAACTTATCTCTAACCCTAACCTTAACCCTAACCCTATCCCAAATGCTAATCCCAAATGTAATCTCCAACTGTGTCCATAACCTTATTGTTAACTTTAACTTTAACCCTAACGCTATTCATAATGTTAACCCTAATCATAACCATTCCTTAATGTGAACCCAAACCCTAACCCTATTCATAATGTTAACCCTAATCATAACCGTTCCTTAATGTGAACCCAAACCCTAACCCTAACCCTAATAATTTTTTCTTCCATGTTGTGTTATGACTGCTACTAGCATATATATATATATATATGCCTTAAGATATCCTTCTCGAGGCAGCTATTGCACTTTTGTGAGTAATTGATAAAAAAATTATATTTGTAACCATAACCCTAATTCTGATTATATTTCTTACCCTAACCATAACCCTAATCCTAATTTTATATCCAACCCTAATCCTAATTTATCTTTAATACTAAGCCTACCTAAATTGAACCCTAATCCTTACACTCACCCTATTTCTAAACTTGGCCCTTTTTATATATGCTAACCCCAACCCTAACCTTGCCCCTCATCTATATCCCTAACCCTAACCCTAATGCTAATTATAATAATAACACTAACCCTAACCCTAGAATCTAAGTATAACCCTAATACCAATTTTATCTCTAAACATAACCCTAACCCTATTCCCAATATTAAAATTATTCCCAACCTTAACCCTCATTTTTTGTCTAACTTTGACCCTAACCCTAACTCTCAACCATAACCCTAAACCCAACCCTAATGCTAACCCTGATAATAACACTTACCCTAACCCTAAAATATAAGCATAAACCTAATCCCAATATTAACGTTAACCCCAACCTTAACCTTAATTCTATCTCTAACCCTAACCCTAACTTTAACCATACCCTTCATCCTAATTCTATGTCTAATCTTAACCCTAAACCTAATTGTGATGATAACCCCAATCCAAATTCTAATCCTATCTCTAATTGTAATCGTAACTTTAACCCTAAACTTAACCCTAATCCTAACCCTAATAATAACTCCAACCCTAATACCAATTTTATCTCTAAACCTAACCTTGACCCTATTTTCAATAATAAAATTATTCCCAACCTTAACCCTCATTTTTTGTCTAACCTTAACCCTAACCCTAACCTTGAACCTAACCCTAACCTTGAACCTAACCCTAATGTTAACCCTAACCCTAAACCTAACAATAATAATTTTGCCATCCATGTCCCGCTATGAATGCTACTAGCAATAATATATATAGAAAACGTCGAGAGATATCCTTCTCAAGGCGTCTATTTTATAATGAATTAGTCACATAAAAGTGCAATAGATGTCTTGCGAAGGATATCTTTTAGTGAATTTTATATATATTAGTAATAAATTTCATATTCTAATTTTATTTATATAACGTCAAGATATCAAGATGGATGATTTGCTAAGAATAGCATTAGAGGGCTAATAGGGACCTGCAGAAATTAGAGTATAACAAAATTAAAGAAGTAAATTAAAATATATATATTTTTTCTTAATAAAGATAAGAAATGAATTAATGAAGGGGGAAAAATAAAGTAATTAAAGGGAAGTCATTATAGAAGTACGGTTTCCTCTACATCATGCACAATAAATCTTGTGGGTGTTATGATTCAAATGACAAAGATAAAGTTAAGGAATTTACTCAAGAGGAGTGTTCTAGAAACCTTGTTCACAAGGCTATGTAACTTATTTTTACAGTTTAATATAACAAAGAGCCCCCATTGATAGCATCTTACATATATATATATATATATATATATATATATATATATATATATATATATATATATATATATATATATATATATATATATATATATATATATATATATATACATCAGTGCGTAAATAAAATTTATGTGCAAGAAAAAATTCAATCTGTAGACAAGTACTATAATAGTTTGAAGTATATAAAACAGTTTAAATTTGGAACATTAAACATTTTTTTATTTTCTTTTTTAGACTACAGGAATCGGGTAGCACGACCCTCTATAAACTGTAGTGTGCCTGGTAAACTTTTTAACATGACTGGCGGCGCTAGCGCAACACGCCCTCCGGTACCACGGGGGTGGGGGAGAATAGACCTCGTGACCAACCTCCTGCAACAGGAAATATTTAGCCAACCGAGCTAGGGCCCCAACCCTTGGAACATTAAACATTATTATGGATTAAATTATATCATTTAATTCAAGAGAAAGATATAAAAAGATGAAAAACAATTAGTTACATTGTCAAGCTTTTGGAGAAAATTATACTCATTTTACATCTGCATCCACAAGTTCTTTAATGAGGACAGCTCAAACAAAAGATTTCATATTCTAATATATATAATGTCAAGATGTTGAGAAAGAATAGTTGTCTGAGGATAACATTAGAGGGTTAATAGAGATTTGTGGAAATTAGAGTACATGAAAATTTTGAAAATAAATCTAAGAATAATAATAACATAAAATTAAATTATTGTTCTAATAAAAACAAGAAAATGAATTAACGAAGGAAAAAAATAAACTAATTAAACGTAAGCACCATTATAGAAGGTGGAGTAAAAACAAGTAAAGCATGAAAAATGTAAAGAAGTAAAATGTATTGATGAAGAAAGAGGGTAAAGAAAAGATATGAATCATCAAAGTTGTAAGAAAATTGTAATAGTAGTAAATTTGAGAAAGTGAGGAGAGGAATTAATGTAAAAAATATAAGCTTCAATAACTAAAACTTAATGTGCATATCTTAAAGAAACAAGAATTGAGTAAACATGAAGAAAACATCCTTGAGATTTGGTCAGCCCTCACAATTTGAGAAAGTGAGAAGAGGAATGAATGCAAAAACATAAGCTGAAGTAATTAAAAAATGTGTATACTAATGAAACAAGAATTAAGAAAACATGAAGAAGACAATCTTGAGATTGGGCAGTCCTCACAATTTGAGAAAGTAAGAAAAGGAATTAATACAAGAAATGTAAGCTTAAGTAATTAAAAAATGAAATGCATATGCGAATGAAAGAAGAATTGAGGAAACTAAGGAAGAAGACATTCTTAGATTTGGTCAACACTCACAATTTGAGAAAGTAAAGAGAAGAATTAATGCAAAAAAATGTGAAGTAATCAAAAACTAAGTGCATATACTAATGAAACATGAATTAAGGAAACATGAGGAAGATGACATTCTTGATATTTGAACAACCCTCACTCTATATAGACTATGAAACTTCAATGTTATTAAAAAATATATCTTGAATACATAAGGCCAAAAATAACATCAGCTTGCTAAAATTTATCTTCATACTTTTTCAAAAATTAATTTTAAAATTTTAAAAATGTCAACAAAATTAACATTTAGATATGCTATATACAAACCATATATACCTACTTATTACACATTCAAATAAAAAGTGTTCACACAATCTAAAATCACCATTTATTTAACCATCTAATAAATGCTTCCATATAACTGGTATAAACCCCTTCCATATAACTGTTATAAACCTCTTCCCTCTAACTCCAAGGAGATCTTGTAAGTTGTAGCATTTCTTGTTTTCATATGGAAATACCAATGTTCCTAGTATATAATAAATGCTTCCTAGGTCATGTCTAACTACTAACAATAAGTTGACCAACATGGAAGTTTTGTGAATCTAACTTCTTTTTTTTAAATTAGGATAGTTCAATATTTCAAAGTTGTTTAAAAGGGAAGTAGTAAAAGTTAACAAGCATTTGATAAACATGATTACAAATAAATGATTATCGTCAAGCCATTTATCAAGATTAATTTATTGATATATTAAAATAAATATATTAATTAAAGTGTAGCATTATATAATTATAATAGTTAGCAGATTTGTACTTTATAAAGTCAATATATTTTTATTGAAATTATATCAATTTTGTATTTTATTTAAGAGCATAAAATACTTCACTAGAATAGTCTAAATAACTAGTTTGATTACATATATATTTCCATCATCCTTACTTGAATCTCATATATATTTCTGAAACCTTAATCCAATAAATACTGACTTTTTGTACTTCTAAACAAATCATTTGCTTGTATTGATTGGCTACGTTTTTCAATTTTTTAAAATTTGCCTTTCACACCAAATGCTCCTATACTTCGTCTTAAAATGTTTTCATAAAAAATTCATTCTCAATTTGTGAAATTAAATTGCTCCAATTTCAAAGAAAACTGATATTTATGCGATACATAGCTTATGATTCTTCATTCCTCTAAATTTCACACTATTATCCTTGACCATCTTCAACACATCAAACGCCTCATTTAAATCCAAAATAAGATGTTTTCTTATTCTTAATGCTACTCAGTTGCCATGCTCATACAAGAAACAAATTTGAAAGTTTTAGTCCAAATAAAAATTTAGCATATACTGTTGAATGCGGAACTATATAATAACTAATGTTGCTCCATAAAAATTACATTTTTTTTGGGCAAAATACTTGATAAACTCCCAAGATTTCCTTGGATGGAATGCAATTGTTCGGAGGAGTTGGAATGTCGATTAACTGGACGGTATTTAAGTCCTTTTTCATTAAATAATTGATGATTAAAAATAACTTTAGTCATTCATTTAATTCATGGGAGCTTCAAATCATTTTTTTTTAGCATATCTAAAGTTTTTATCTATCTTTCTTCGTACTTCTAAAATAGTGCAGCTAGATCACTATTTTTATCTGTATTTTAAAGCTCATTAAATGTTTATTCTTCCTAAGCGGTGCCTGAGTTTTGTAGAAAGGTTGGGGCTGGCTTTGTTGTTGAAGACGCCCTTCAAAGTTGATTTTGATCTTAACTGATGGCTCTTTAAAGTTGATCTGCTGATTTTGCTTTTTAACTGATGGCTTTTTAAAGTTAATCCGAATCTATTTACTTTTTTGGAGATTCAAAAAATTTAGTGATTTTTTCTTATTGTTACCGCCATAATATGTAAATTAACTATGGTCTTTCTGAAGGTACTCCTCAGTGTATCTCAGCCATTCTCTTAAAACGACCGCATGCCAGCATTTTTGTTTTTAACACAAAACAAACTTCTTACAGATCTTCTGGCCTTGTAAAGAAAAAGACAATCTAATCTTCCCAATGGCTACTGTACTATCAGTTAGCTTTATCTTTAACTAATTGCACCTCTCATTTATTAATTAAGTTAAAATTCTTATAATTAATGTTCAATGCAAATAAGGTTTGTAACATCTCAAGTACTGTAAATTAATTGCCAGTATAAAGAGCTCTAAATCTGCAGTGATGACAGATCATGTGGTTTGAACCCAAATGTTGATGTATTTTGTTTCTTTTTTCCACATGTTTATCCAAAAGCATTTGTTTGTGTAATGGGCTATAAAAAACTCAAATCTTCTATTATACGGAACTTGTTTAATCTTTAAATTCACCTTGCTCAAGGTTAAACCACTTCTCACTTCATTTTTCACTAAACAATGGTGGATGGGCATGCAAAGATATGATATTCATATCAATCTCATATGCCTGCCTCAGTAGCCCTATCTTGGCTAAGCATCAACACTTGTCTCTACTTATGTACCTTTCAGTTTTTTGTATTTATATGCAATATTAAATATTGCAATTGTGAGTTTGCTCTTTCTTTGACAAGTAGTACATCTTTTCATCATGTGAATGCTTCAGTTAAGATGGAGATCACCATTTCTTTGGAAAGTCTTACACCGTTTCATCTCATGAATGCTTCCATCACCATCTTCGTGGTGTCTTCAGTATTATTCTTTGCAAAGGCTTTTAGAACCATGCATCACCCTATGTACCGGCCTATCCAAAACAATTGCCACTAGATCCATCAAACCTGAGTTTATATACAGGTGGACTCCTTGCTGATCTATGTCAAACCGGTAATTCATACATTTCTTGACTGGGACTTGATCTATGACCAAGTATTTATTGTGATGTTCACTTGTTTGGGAAAAAGCTCTGATATCATTTTTTGTGCTTTTTCTCCATATTTGGCAAGAATTAGCAACCATGCTTTATATGTATAAGCCTATTCAACCTTTTTAGTGCAACATCTCTTTATTTTATTTTGATATGCAGACAAAGCCAGATAATGCCTTAATTTTTTTGACAAACCTTCCTCTCCCATAGCTTCTTTTACTTATCTAGGAAGCGGTTAAGGTCATTCATGTGGTAGTTCCAGGCAGTATATTTTATGTTGTCATGCAGATGATGCAAGATAAATGCCTTGATTTTTTGGACAAACCTTCCTTTCCCATAACTTCTTTTACTCATTTGTGAACCAGTTCAAGTCATCTGTGTTGTAGTTCTGGACAGTATTTTGAAACTGAATGTTAGAATTAGGATATACTTGCAGTGCCACTTGACAGGGTCATGGCTACTTGACCTTAGCTCAGAATCTGAATATTGGACATGTGTTAGAAAGCTTAGATCATGAAGTAGTTTCAATGCTACCAAAGGTAGCTCTGCATCCTTTAGGGGCATTCGATGAACTCTCCAGTGTAAATTCCACATTGAAAGGTCCTAAAAATGCAATATAAGAGAGCGAAGAAAATGCTTAAAATTTCAATTTTCGGAATTTCAAGTTTCTGTTCAGAACTGCTACATGAATGAGCCAAACTATTCCCCAGATCATCTATACTCCGCTGGATAACATTTTTTCATTGCTGTGACAAAGGAGCATCTGGTGTGCCAAGCAAACTGTGCAATCTCCATTATTATTGTAGTCCCCCTAAATTGGTTTCCCAACTGATCTATTAACTGCCATATTTGCCATGATGTTTTCAACTGTGCTCCTGGTAAGTATTTTAACCTGTTCCATCTGCTCCATTCCTGACCTGGATTTCTTTAGGTTAAAACACCTCTGTCAAGCAACTCATTCTGTAACAAGTACAGAATTATCTAGGTAAGAGTGCTGCTTGTGATTTACAAAGGATTTTGTCCCCTTTGGTTAGCATATCCAAGTTAAAAGTAAACATCGGTGCCATACAATATCAATATCTGTGACAGATGCATTGTAAGGTCTTATATGGCTAATTATTGTAGTTTATATTCATCCATGGACTACCTAAGACAACTTAAACCACATTCTAAATAAGACTGCAGATGCTAGGAATTCAAATTGGAGTTGTAGGAAGAATTATCCACGCTTTATTCGCCATTAGTCTAGATGGAAAACAGAGGTAGAATTGAAGGAAACACATTCCAAAATTCAAATAACATAGTCCAGACTCAACAACATAAATCTGATGAGGCCTATGCTTTTAATCAGGTGTCAATTCAAACTATTTGCCAAAAGGTGATAGATTTTGAAATTGAATTTCAAGAAAATAGATAACCAGTTTATTTGCACTTGAAAACAAATCAACGATTTCAATTTGTCTCCACAACATTAAAAATGGTTCTGTTTAAAGTTTCTCCCAATACTTGTCTTGAGAATGTCTTCTCAACATGGATCCTTGCTTCCATGCCCATCTTTTTAGCCATGTCTGGGTCGTTCAGAAGCATTAACATTGCAGAAGAAAAGTACTGAGGTGTTGGCTCACATAGAAAACCAGTAATATTATGTTTAATGCTCTCCAACGGACCACCACTGTTGCAAGCAATAACTGGCTTTTGAGCTGCCATGGCTTCAAGAGGAACAATGCCAAAATGCTCCTCCTGCACAAAAGGTTCATTGTACTTCTTAACAGGGCAATTCAAGTTTAAAGCAGGAGAAAAGAACAAATTAGAGCAAACAGGGTTCCTGAAGGATGGGGAAGTATAAGACAGATCAATATTCTCAAGAACAGGAAACGAGTTTGATTTAGGGCCTGAAAGTTGAACATTAAACACATAGAAACCAAATTCAAGGAACTCATAAAATGCATTCTGTATGTGAGCTCGTCAATTAATTGTAGGATATTTGGTTGAAATTTTCACCTTAGGAGTATAAAGAACACAGCGGCACTCTGACAGTAAAGCATCCCTCTGTTCTGTTGAACAAGATGGGATAAAAACTACTTTGTCAGACACCCCTTCCTTTTCCGCTAAGTCTTCCAATTCTTTTAGATACTCAGTGTTCTCCTTCAGGCGCTTGTCAAAACCTCCTGTATTTGTACAGAAAGAGATAAAAATCTTTTCAATTTAAAACAATTTAAGCAATAAAAAATAATCCCTCTGTTCTTCTTTCTCAAGCCCTCTGTTTCCTTTGAAAATAATAAAATATCAACTAACCTGAGTTTAAATAGAAAGAACCTCTTATACTGCCCAAAATGAAACGATATGCTTAGCACACAAAAACCCACAACTACCAATGAAACATAAAGAGTCTAAGCATAATTCCTACTAAGATACATTTACTAAATCCACAAAGATAAGTTCCATCATATGGTTACGAGTCATGACTGCTACTACAGCAAGAAGAGAAAAGGTTCTTGTCAATACTTTAACCAAAGTGAATCTATGACACTAAATCCTACATATTTGTCCTAAAACTGAAATTGGTGGATGGAATGGACTGTGAAGAAGGTGCTTCTTTATTCAGGAACCCATTAGGACTACAAATTATTTGTATATAAGCTAGAATATGAATCACCCTCGGTTGCCACCAAAACATGTTAGGTAGGCCATGGGATATCCTTGGTTGCGGCAAAGTTTTCTTAGTTATGACATGGTGGTTGTTGGTTGTCACCTAGAATGTCTGCTGAAAGCAAGAAAATCATCTCTATGCAAACTGTAATGATATAGAAGTTCCTAGTTGAGTCAAGGACAAATACTTTATGAGACGAAAAGTCAAAAAAGTACAAAAGATAATTTAGGCATGAAAAATATACAGAAAAATTTTCTTGATATATAACATACTATTAGTTTAGATCTGTTAAGTGAATATACACCAAGAATATTATAGAGGCGATGTTAATTTTCTTATGCCAGTTTAAGGAATAAATTTATCTCACAGATATAACACATGTTCCTTCCAAATTTGGCATTTTACATGGTGAAAATTGTTGTCTGAAACTTGATTTTACAACCATTTGACTTGGCACAACTTGCATTGGGGAAAAAAATCGGCAAACCAAAAGATTAAGATTTTTTCAAAAGTTTGGGATTTGCTTCATTTTGTTTCACTTTCAATTTGTATTCATAATCTGATTTTGTTTTAAATTTTTATTTTTTAATGAATCATTGAATCAATGAATGTACATATGCCACATACTTCATCTTGTTGGAGAGGATGTTTGAGGTGCATAAGCCTCTATAACTGATGATGGTCAATGCAGAGTGGACTAGACGGCCTAATGCAAGTTCTGCTCAAGGAAAGACCATCAAACAAAAGATCCTCGATGATGATTGGTGGGCCAATGTGAGGTAAGACATATTAGATGGCTGATTTTCATATTAAATTTCTGATTTTAATATTTTAATTTAATTGTCCAATGTTCCAACTTTTGAAGTTTCTAACATGTCAATTAACTTGTCAACTAATTATTTTGAACTTTTTGTTTACATTTTGTAGATATATTTGCTCCTTTATCTTGCCTATTGTAGATGTCATCAGATATGCTGATACAGACTCTCCTAGTCTTGGAGAGATATATGAGAATTTGACAATATGCTTGGGAAGATCAAGCAAGTTATTTCGGCAAAGGACCCCACTTTGGATTTATATGAGCAACACATTAGGCCCATTGTGACAGGGAGGTGGAATACAATGAACACCCCGCTTCATATGGCTGCCTTTGCTCTAAATCCAAAATGGTATGCACCAAGGGCTGGTAGGGTGCCTCCATGTAATGACGCTGAGGTTTTAGATGGGTTCACACGGGCCATTGAAAAGATTTATTCAGCAGAGCAGACTTCACTACTTCGGACACAATTCCTAGACTTTGCAAATCGTAATGGCCCAAACTTGAGTAAACCACAGGCAAGGTTGGATAGAGCTATATTAGCTCAATCGAACCCTATTGGATGGAGGACCTATCATGGGAGGGATACACCGCAGTTGAAGACACTTGCTACTCGTCTTCTTGCATAAGTCGCCAGTTCCTCTACTACAGAGAGGAATTGGTCCACGTATAGCTTTATCCACTCCCTCAAGAGGAATAGACTTACCTCTAGACAAGCGGAGAAGCTAGTGGTCATTCATAGTGCTCTTCGGCTTCAGGATTGGCAAACTCCAAAGTATTGATAGACTCCAACTCTACGATGGGATATTGATCCCGAGGACGTGGCCTAGGTAGATGAGGAGACAATTGAGGGTTTGGTTCAGGTTTCGTTGGTTGAGGAGGAGCATCACAATGGCAGTTGTTAATGTTTTGAGCAGCTTCGGGTTCATCCTTCCAGCCACAAGTGAAGACATAATAAATGTAGCCTATCGGCTATTTATATGAGTCATTTACTTTGAGCGATTCTCTTGGCAACATTATATTTCACTTGAACCGACCTCCTTCATGATTTGTATTAAATATTTATCATTGTATTATGGCCGACTTCTAGAAGATAATTGTCTTATCTTGGCCGACTTGTTGCTTGCCTTATTCAAATTGTAACTTATGGTTGAGGCCGACCTTGTTCCTCAAGAGATGCGATCTCTCATAGTATTGTATATATAGAAGTTCAAATTGTTCACTCAATACACATCAATCATCCAGTGCGTATTACTTATTTAGAGATTGCGAATATCATTCAAGAAGCGAATTATATAAGTCTGATTTTTGTCAAAGTGCGAACTTCGTCAAATGCGAACTATGAAGTATGTAATGTCCCCATTTTGCGAGCATCAGAGTTCGTAAGAATTAGCCTATTATGCGACCCTCGTAGGCTGATGGGATGGATTGAGGGTATTGTTGGAACTTGGCTCAGCTTCAGATTGTCAGTGTTTGATCAATTGGCTTTCGTTCGGGCTCATTCGGACACTTCTAGCCCGAGTTGCTATTTTTAGCAATTATTCAGCACTCAGCGTGGGACCCCTACTATTTTTAGCAGTATGGATTGATAGCGTTCAGAATCACTTCAGTGTTCATCAGCTTCAGACGGCTTGTGCATCGGATGAATAATGAGAGAGATATTAATATTTAATTGAATTAATTAAATATTAATTAATTGGAGTTTATAATATAAAGTTATAATATTTTATTATAACTTAAGTGATTTCAATAAAGGGGGTCGCCATCATCAGGAAGGGGCCATTTGACGATTATATTTTATTATTAAAATTTAATCGGAGACTATTGAAATATTTAAAAGAGAGAAGTCGAATTATTTAAAAATCCCTATCTTTAAGGAATTCGCACTTTTCAAGAAGATATAAGCTTTGCATTGAAAATCGAGCCCATTATGTCATATTGAGTTATTGAAAATTGATCAAGTTTCGTCAGAGCACGGAAGCCTAGGGTTTCAGTCTCGAAGCATTGGGGAACGAGCCATCTCCAGTGAAAGCAGTTCAGAGGGTGTGAGATATCACTTGATTGATTGCCAGGCAGAGGGATTTCTTCATTCAGAAGAAATTACAGAGCATCACAGATCATTCATTATCAGAGGTTTTGTTCGAGGTTTCATTCAGAAGGCATATATTCATCAAGGCGCATATTATATTGGAGCCTAGACATCATTTTGCAAAAGGCCGTACCATTGTACTTGCTGCTGTACCTGGCTGTACCTTGTTGCAGGCTGTACTACTTCAGTTTGAAGCCGTCCTCAAACCTTGTGCAAAACGCCTTTCAGTTTGGTCTTCTATCTCCATTTTGGGTGGCGCCTTAGCATCTGAGACATTTTGCAATCATTCAACAAAGGGAGGAGCCAGTTCTTGAAGCCGTACCGGTTCTGGTCCATTTTTCAGTTGCTGCTATTACCAGTCAAAACGCAAAAACAAACAAAAAAACATCAGATTCAGAAACAGGGGGAAACGAGGGTTTCTACAGTGGTATCAGAGCTAAATCCTGCCATCCTGAGGGTTTAGCAAGGGGAAACGAGGGTTTCTACAGTGGTATCAGAGCTAAATTCTGCCATCCTGAGGGTTTAGCAGACTTATGCAGCCGGAACAGATTGGGTCTCGCAGGTATTACACACGCAGACGTGCTCTGATTGACAGGCAACAGAGTTTGAGCAAGCAGCCAGGAAACATGGCTGACAGGAATGACAGGACTGACAGAACAGATAATCTTAGAACAGAGATACCTCATAACAACAGAGATCAGGACAATGCTGAGGTTTTGCATGCACTCAGAGATTTACGTGCAGGTCAACAGCAGCCTAATGACGTATTACAACAGTTGACAGTAGCACTACAGAGATTGGGCACATCGAGGAGACCGTCACCACATCGTGACAATGACAGGAGTGATGCAGATTCACGGAGAGCTCCTAGGACAGCCTCACGGACAGCAGATAGGCCCACTAGGCCTACATTTGTGAGACAGGAGGCCGATGAGGGCATGGCAGATGAGGAGCATGAGTATTTGTTCGCTGATACACTTACGGCAGCGAACGATGGGTGGGAGTTAGTACCACCTGAGGTCAGAAAAAGGATTACCTTTAACAGAACACCACAAAACAAAGAAGTGATTAGCATGTTTAAGAGTATAGCACTCTTCCTCAAAAACTTAAGAAGGAACTTCCTTTCATGAGTTACATGGATTTGCACCCGAGTCTTTGCCATAAGACAGAGTTTGCAAGGAAGAAATATCACACTATAGCTCTTGAATTGTGTACACATGAAATGGATAGAGAATCTACATATAAAAACGATACAACTCTTCATCAGAACAATTTGGTATCTTCAAATTCTTATGAAGTATGCAGAAATTTATATGATGAATTTGATAGGCACGCTGATTTGATCCAAGAAAGCACTAGCACAGTTTTGGGTAATGATTTACCTACATCGTCCTTGCAAGAGGTGACTCAAGAAGTTTCTACTATGGAGGCTACTTCTGATTTTCATGACAGCGATGATGAAACTTTGCATGAGCATGAGACAGCAGTGTTTCCACGTGTGCAAAATGATCTTATTGAATTGTCACATGAAAGTACTCAGGAATTGGGTACTAATGATGCATGGTATGTGGAGGATTCATGTCGTGGTGAGTCTGATTTTCCAGATCAGACCTTTGAAAACAAGCTAGAAGATTCATATGTTGTTATGGAATCCCAGGATCATGCTTTGGATGGGCATGCAGTTACTTTGAGAGTGGAGGTGTGTGAAGATACTGTCATACCAGCAACTTCTACCTTATCAGTTGAGCCATCTTTTGAGGTACAAAGCAGCAGTACTTTAGATGTTGAGGTGTGCATGAATGAAAGCACACATGATGTTGCTTATCATGTAGTGAGTGATAACGAGTCAGTCTCATATCATAGTGCATATTGTGAACCGGAAAACTTGTATGGGGGTCATAAGCTACAAAATCCTCATCATTTGGTTGGGCAACTAAAAGTGAATGACAATATGATTGCCACAACCCTTGAGCATTTTGATGTTGCTCGTCAGATGTTGGCTACCTATGGTTGGAGTACTCCTTTGACAGATGAGCACGGTGATAGTGGTTTTTCCCTTGCAGAGTTACATGCACTCCGAAAAGCAATTGGAATGATGAAACAAAACTACCTAAAACTACTTGCGGACAGAGATTTTCTTCTCAAGTGGGATTGCATTAGCCATGATGCATTGAAGGAAAAGGAGGAGCAGATTGATGAGCTCACTCATGAGCTTGAGGTGACTATGGACTCGTTGCAGAGCACCCAGTTGGGCCTTCAGGAGTTTCAGTCACGGTTGGACAAGCTTACTGTGGAGTTAAGTTTGGCACAGTCTCGACTAGCTGCAGATATAGTAAGTTACATACAGTGGCAGTCAGTGAGGATCATATATCCACAGGTTGTAGTGAGGATGTGGTTACATCCATCACGGTTACAGGGGCCGTTGATACAGATGGGACGAGTGTATTGGTAAAAAGTTGCAGGGAACCACATGTTACACCTGGTTTTCCTGAGGTTAGTCCCATGACAGGTGTTGTAGGGGCGATTATTGTTAGCTCTTGCGACATAATAGTTGATTCATCGAAGAGTTGTGTGACAACTCTCGACACTACTCCCTCTTCTTCACAGGAGGTAGGCAGAATACCACTCAAGTGGGAGATCGGTTCTTATGATGATTTGTTTCCCTTTTCTGGAAGCAAATCAGTTATTTTATCCCATGCAGTTGATCATGATTGGTCGCTTGATGAACCAATTCATGAGTATGATTTAATCTACTGTTCCAGGGGCTCAGTAGTGGATGATTCAAATCATAATAGAATGATTGTGCAATTTGTGAATAATCCGTTATTCGAGTTTGATGGTGGATTAGTCTATGATAATCCACTCTTCGAGTTGGAAACTGATCACACTCCTGATACTAGTCCGGTTTTGGGCAATGATCATAGTGTTTGGGATCTTTCCAATGCATTGGGGTTTCACACAGGGCTCACAGAGGAGTTTTACAGTGTGTACACAGTGAGGAGTGCTTACAGTTTTGTCTTTGATCCACCTGTACATGATTCTTATTCGATGCACAATTTTTGTGTGCATGATGATTCTCTTTGCGCAGTCAAGAGAAGCAAATCATTTTTGTGTTCAAAGTTACTATCTTCAGAAGGTGAGACTAGAGGCTGCAAGTTCCCGACTGAGTTGTTTGCAGGGAATTACTTGCAGGATCAGAGGTTGGATTTCCATCATGCTGGTGGGTACCTGACAGAGTTTGCTACTTCTAGGTTTTATGGAGGTGGTAGTGGCAGTTTACATGATGGTTTGGTTAGTTATCACATCCATGGGAGTTTACCGAGAGCTGTAGAGAGATATTGTGTTATAGACGCTTCCAGATATTTTTATTTCTATATGGCGAATGGATGTGGGGTTCAGTTGTTTTGGGATCCAGGTGGCGACCGGATTGGTACTATGTTTTGGATGGGTCCCATTGGTTTGCTTCACCACTCCTGGCATGGTGAAGTTAAGATCAAGGTAGCGCAGAGGGAGTCAGAGGGTATTAGGCATGGCAGACTTCCATTCCGGGTTTGGGATCCAGGGATATCTTGCGCAACTATGTTTATGTTGGTGCTACAGGAGCCGGTTAGGAATGTGTGGGACATTTCACAATTCTTCTTGTGGGCCTCCCGAGGATTGGAGTTTCTTTGCAGTGCAGATTGCTTGGGGACAAGCAATTTCAGGGAGGGCGGACTGTAATGTCCCCATTTTGCGAGCATCAGAGTTCGTAAGAATTAGCCTATTATGCGACCCTCGTAGGCTGATGGGATGGATTGAGGGTCTTGTTGGAGCTTGGCTCAGCTTCAGATTGTCAGTGTTTGATCAATTGGCTTTCGTTCGGGCTCATTCGGACACTTCTAGCCCGAGTTGCTATTTTTAGCAGTTATTCAACACTCAGCATGGGACCCTTGCTATTTTTAGCAGTATGGATTGATAGCGTTCAGAATCACTTCAGTGTTCATCAGCTTCAGACGGCTCGTGCATCGGATGAATAATGAGAGAGATATTAATATTTAATTGAATTAATTAAATATTAATTAATTGGAGTTTATAATATAAAGTTATAATATTTTATTATAACTTAAGAGATTTCAGTAAAGGGGGTCGCCATCATCAGGAAGGGGCCATTTGACGATTATATTTTATTATTAAAATTTAATCGGAGACTATTGAAATATTTAAAAGAGAGAAGTCGAATTATTTAAAAATCCCTATCTTTAAGGAATTCGCACTTTTCAAGAAGATATAAGCTTTGCATTGAAAATCGAGCCCATTATGTCATATTGAGTTATTGAAAATTGATCAAGTTTCGTCAGAGCACGGAAGCCTAGGGTTTCAGTCTCGAAGCATTGGGGAACGAGCCATCTCCAGTGAAAGCAGTTCAGAGGGTGTGAGATATCACTTGATTGATTGTCGGGCAGAGGGATTTCTTCATTCAGAAGAAATTACAGAGCATCACAGATCATTCATTATCAGAAGTTTTGTTCGGGGTTTCATTCAGAAGGCATATATTCATCAAGGCGCATATTATATTGGAGTCTAGACATCATTTTGCAAAAGGCCGTACCATTGTACTTGCTGCTGTACCTGGCCGTACCTTGCTGCAGGCCGTACTACTTCAGTTTGAAGCCGTCCTCAAACCTTGTGCAAAACGCCTTTTAGTTTGGTCTTCTATCTCCATTTTGGGTGGCGCCTTAGCATCTGAGACATTTTGCAATCATTCAACAAAGGGAGAAGAGCCAGTTCTTGAAGCCGTACCAGTTCTGGTCCATTTTTCAGTTGCTGCTATTACCAGTCAAAACGCAAAAACAAACAAAAAAACATCAGATTCAGAAACAGGGGGAAACGAGGGTTTCTACAAAGTATGATTTCAATTAAGTGTGATTTGTGAAGCAAATTCCTTCAAGAGCAGCAAGTACAGATTGCGAGTTGTTCAAGAGCAGTCTAAGGATTCCTCTAAGGCCGAATTTGAATATGAAGGAGAGTCAGTTTGTTTTCTGATTCCTGCATCTTGTATCTGTGCCAAATATTGGCTTTGTGTTAGGCCTCATTGTAAAGAGTATTGTTGCCACTGTTTTTAATATAAGAGAGATCTTTGTTGCTGGGTTTTTCTCCCTCAAGAGGAGGGTTTTCCCAGGGTATCTGCTGTGTTATTTTGGCTGATTTGAATTAAGTTTCTGTGCATGTAAATCTGATCTAAATTTAACAGCAGTGACTAAGAGGATGACTCTGATTTTGATGCGGTTATGAGAGATGATTAGGGGCAGCAGTGCTCTTTGTTTATTTTGCATTCATTATTGACATACGATATTGTATTTTGATTTTCATAGAAAACTTTAAAACTATATGGCAGCAATGTAGCCTTTGGGCATTTTGATATAAGTTTATAAATTATAACTTGGAGGTTGTTTCATGATTCGTGTATGTTAATTTTGAATGTGTATTGAGTATTGGCATAATGTTAAACAAATGTTATATGTTAATGTTCTATAATGTGTATTATGCATGCCTTATCCATGTTATCATATGAATATTTAAAATTTCCCTATATTTTTATATAGCTGTCCCCTGCCGTCCCCAAATTTGGCCTCAAAAATCGGAAACTTGGGGACTCGTCCCGCCGTTCCCGTCCCGGAAACTTGGGGTAACCCTGCAAAAATGGTATTAGGCGATGAATACTTGGGGTCGAATCACAAATACCACACCAATTCTGCCATTGCATCGACTTTCATGTCATGGCTCCTAGAGTTTGAGGACAAAGAATCTGTGAAAAGAATGATGGAAAACTATGTTTGGACAAAATGGAGAGAGGGCATGCATAAATATACAGAAATGGCAGAGATTGGCAGCGGCTTTAGGAACCAGGGTGGATGCCGGCCATGGCTTTATTACAGATTCAACAGCCTGCTGATCCCATTCCTCGTATGGGGTACAAACATGGCCAAGGAAACCAGAAGGGCCCAAGTAGTGGCGGGAATTGGCTTCCTGAAGGAAATGATGGAAAACTATAGAAAATAACAGAGGTGGGTGGGTGGAAATCAAAGGTTGCAGCGTCATCTGTAAAGGACGGGAATCAATGTGACAGTAAGCTGTGAATTTTGGATTTTTGTTTTAAATTAAAACCGTAAATTTAATTCTAGACATGGAAGGTCTCAGCGTATTTCAGAGAGACCCTGAAAATTTAGGTCAATGATTTGATCTTTTTGGAAAACTCTGATCTGTAATGGATGTTAAATCTGATGTAACCACGGGTGTGGCCCTTTAGCCACATTTATTAATCAAAAAAAAAAAGAATATAGACAAGTTAATGAGCCCAATTGATTAACAGACGTACAATAATTTAAAAAATCCCAAAACTTGTTCCTTGATTACTTTTCACTTCAATGCATTTATTACATCACATGGGTGCAGGTATACATCTATAACAACCCAAGTAATGCACTGATAACTTGTTTTTAGATGAGCAAATCATATGGAGAGGCTTGTAAGTCCTTTAGTTACATAATCATGGCTGATACAACATTCTTAAGGTTAATTGTTTGCTGTTTCTCCAAATTTGAACCTGTTATGCAGCTGTTATAGCTCTCAAGACTTGAAGTAGAGAACCTATAATACAATGGAATTGGATCAAATTATGTATGCCAACTTTGATGACTTATACTACCTTGATTTTTATTAGAAAGCATATGCTAAAACATTCAAAATATCAACTCAATCTTTACTTTCCAATAAAATAAACCACACTCAATTCTGAGCTGCAAGTAAAGAGTAATGATCTTTTGAAAATGGGATCATAAACATGAGAGCTTGTATATTTGAAAGCAAAACTCTACTGGACCTGATCAAAGGAATTTCCGGATCTCTAAATATATAGATTTTTCTCTGACTACTTTTACAGAGGTAAAAAGAGAACCCTAGATTCTGTTTCTGCCATGTTACCAATCCATCAGCTGACATACTGACATAAAAGCTGTTAGTTTTAAGATCGGATGTAATGCACAGAAAATTAATTCAAAAATCAGACACAATAACACAGCAGATACCCTGGGAAAACCCTCCTCTTGAGGGGAAAAACCCAGCAACAAATATCTCTCTATAATATATCAATAATGACAACAAGTCTCTTTACAATGAGGCCAATCTCAAGGCCGATATGCAGCACCTTCACAAGATGCAATGATAACAAGTAATCAGCACTTCCTTGTAACTCAGATCTGCCCTTAAGAAATTCGCTATCTGCTCTTGATAATTCACAATCTGCACTTGATTGATCTTCCCTTGAAGAATTCGCACTTGGAAGAGAAGAAATGCTCGAACTTAATTGATGCCCAAATGGAGTGGAATGATCTTGTATTTATACAACTTCAAGGAGAGAGGTCGCACCTTTTCATGCAAGGTCGGCCATCATAAAAATATAATTTCAATTTAATAAATATAATTTACAAGGAAGGTCAGCCAAGAAGATAATTGCAAAGTTGCCATGTGAAGCGCCTCTTTACATTGAATAATCACATATAAATAAGGAAGTATGAAGCCCGAAGCTGCAATTACATCAACACTCCCTCTCAGCTAGGCAAGAATACTTCCTGCTGCACAAGACACATCACCTCATCGTGATGTCAACCACAATGGCTACAACCATATATGGAAGGGAAAGATATCACCTCATCATGATATCAGATATCACCTCATCGTGATATCTACCACAATGGCTACAACCATATGTGGAAAAGAATGATATCACCTCATCGTGATATGAGATATCACCTCATCATGATATCAGATATCACCTCATCGTGATATCAACCATAATGGCTACAACCATGTATGGTATGTACAAGTGTTCATCACTTGCATGATGTTGTCACCTCAACAGGACTTTCACCATGGCTCTCCCAGAGGGTGAAATACAAGTACAAAAAATCATCACGAACTCTCCCACGTGATGCTGTCATGGAGTCACACACATTACATCCACCATGGCTCTCCCAGAGGGTGGAATCAAGGGATTTCACCTCAAACTTCTCTTATAGAGAAGAACTCATTAATCAAGGGTTTTCACCTCGAACTTCTCTCACAGAGAAGAACTCATTAATCAAGGGATTTCACCTCGAACTTCTCTCACTGAGAACTCATTAAAGAGGATCACTGATACTGAGACTCCTCAATTAAGACTGTATTCTCCACCATACCAAGCTCATCTCGAAAGTACACAAACTTTATCCTAGAGAGAGGCTTGGTGAGAATGTCTACCGTCTGCTCATCAATGCTGATATACCTCAACTGTAGAGCTTTCCTCCATACCATATCTCTGATCTAATGGTATTTGATCTCAACATGCTTGGATCTGTCATGAAACATAGGATTGACAGAAAGCTTCACACAACTCTAGTTATCACAATGAATGATAGTAGGCTCCATTGATTGTCCAAACAATCCTGCAAGGAGCTTACGAAGCCACACTGCTTCCCGAGCTGCCATACAAGCTGCAATATACTCTGCCTCTGTTGTACTCAATGCTACAGATGACCGTATCTTGCTGCACCAAGAAATCATAACAGATCCCAAACTGAAGCAACATCCAGAGGTGCTCTTCCGATCAATAACACTCCCTGCCCAATCAGAATCAGTATAACCATGCAGCTCCAAGTCCACATCTGAAGAATATCTCAACCCATATCCAACTGTGCCACGCAAGTATCTCAGGATATGTTTTGCTGCAACAAGATGTATCTATCTCAGTTCACACATGAACTTGACAAAATGCACTTATTGCAATCTGGTCTAGTATAGATACATCAACGATCCAATCAACTGACTGTACATAGTAGGATCCACCAAATCTGAACTAGCTGCAGCCTCCTTAAGCTTCTGAAAATTGGTTTCCATAAACTAACATAAAGAATCAAGATCAACTAGATTACCATCTTCTTCAGGTTCAGTAGGCTCCCTCTGAATCTTTAAGCACATGCATCAACCTTTTGAACTCATCGTCCAAGATTGCCTGCAACGCTTGCCTTAGATAAATGTTTTCCAGTGCACACCTCTGGTACTGAAGAGAGTTCAAGGTTGACCTCCTCGACCTCATTGCAGATCACTCTATTCTGAATAGGTTTGCAAAGCTACCAATATCAAATCCAGATGACTGTCTTGTGCAATTTTGATCTTAGCAGCTAAAGAATGTAACACTTAGCCTTGCAACACTGCAACCTTCACTTCTTCTCAGTGAGTCACAGAACTCCCTCTTGATCCCTCCCTCAGAGATTGCAAAGAAGACTTCTGGAAGTGAACTCCCTCTAGCCACCAACTCAGTCCCATGGCTGCAAGTCGTGACTTCACGCTTGATCGTTTCTTTGGTCGGCATGACATCCTCACAAGATGCCTCAAGTTTTTCATCACTAAGCAATCTCTCATCACCTTCTTGCTCCTAGAACTGTCTTGAAAGCATTTTAGAGAGAGATTACTAATAGTTTATAACTATCCAAGGAAATATCAATGCTAGAATCATACAAGGTTTACTATCTTAGGTTATAGCATGAATACATAAGAATTTATGAACAATATTAAAACATAAATAAATAAATCAACCTAAAGAGAAATATATCAAAAGATCAAAATGAAGGGATAAAGAAACTTACCTTTATTTAATTTTGATATACTTTCTTCCATCTTTTACTCCTCTCGAGAGTGCCAAACTCAACACAACAAAAAAACAATCTGCACAACTACAGATTTCTTGAATGCATTATGCAGTTAGCATGTAAAACCAACTCTCTCCAAGAGTTCAAGGCTCTATCACAGTTCATGCATTAGAGAATGATATCGATGTGACCAACTAATCACCATCGAAATTGCAATTCTCTTTTTATTTCAGAGTCACTCAGAAATCTTCATAACCAACATGAAATAACTTGCAATAAATGAAATCTTCAAAGGATCTTATGCTAGTGAACATAATTCAAGAGAGACCACTATCTCTCTTTACTAATTACAAGATCCAACTAAATGATATAACTCAGCAAACAAAGAATACTTATCTCTTTAAATATTCTGATGGATGCAAATACTGGACGCAGTAAGATACGCTGCTCTTGCGCACGGATCAGCACACAACCTTCACGGCTTGAACACAAGCCCATGACTTAGAATAGAAATTTCCTAGAATCCTTCTGAGGAGAGATCTCATCCACATCGGCAAATGAAGCATGTTGATTAGGCCTGGTAGGGCAATCTTTTGCATAGTAACCAAACATGTCACAATGAAAACATTGGACTTTGGAGAGGTCCCACTTCTTGAATTGGGGAGCACCATCAGCTCCTTTATCTCTATTCCTCTTGAAATGTCCTTTCTTTCCAACTTTCTCTTTCTTCTTCGAGGGTTGAGAGGAAAGAACATGAATGTCTTCATTTGTAGAGCTTCGACTAATACCTCTCGCAGCCAACCTAGACTCTTCTTGAATACAATCTGCCTTCAAACAATCAAACTTGGGAAGTTTCGATCTTGCACTCATTCCTTGAATGTAAGACTCCCAAGATGAAGGAAGACCATTAAGGGCAAGCATGGTCAAATCTTTGACATCAACAAAATGACCAATAGAAGAGAGTTGATCTCTCATTTCGGAAATCTTCATGAAGTAAGCGATGACACATTCTCCTTCCGCCATCTTCACATGATGAAATTGTTGCTTCAATGCAAGTGCACGACTTTGTTGTTGATCTCATACATCTCCTCCAAAGACTTAAACATCTCCCTTGCCGTCTTCATCTTAAAGATGATGGGAACAATATGATCCTTCACGGAATCAACTAACATCTTCTTTGCCTTAGTATCTTTCTTCTTCCATTGAATCTTCTCTTCCTCATCAGTGGGCTCGGAAACTTCGCTCTCCACGAACTCAGCCAATTCACTTTCTTCCAAGGAGAGCATAATTCTAAATCTCCAAGATGTGAAATTAGATGCTCCCTCAAATCTATCCTCAAGCTTAAGACCGATCACCATCTTAACGAAGAGATAGAAGTAAACAACAATGAGAAAGAGAGTAAACAGTATCGTTGTAATAACAATCTGATCAAGATCTTCTTCAAACCCGCTCTGATACCTTGTTAGTTTTATGATCAGATGTAATGCACAGAAAATTAATTCAAAAATCAGACACAATAACACAGCAGATACCCTGGGAAAACCCTCCTCTTGAGGGAAAAACCCAGCAACAAATATCTCTCTATAATATATCAATAATGGCAAGAAGTCTCTTTACAATGAGGCCAATCTCAAGGCCGATATGCAGCACCTTCACAAGATGCAATGATAACAAGTAATCAGCACTTCCTTGTAACTCAGATCTGCCCTTAAGAAATTCGCTATCTGCTCTTGATAATTCGCAATCTGCACTTGATTGATTTGCCCTTGAAGAATTCGCACTTGGAAGAGAAGAAATACTTGAACTTAATTGATGCCCAAATGGAGTGGTTATACAACTTGAAGGCGAGAGGTCGCACCTTTTCATGCAAGGTCGGCCATCATAAAAATATAATTTCAATTTAATAAATACAATTTACAAGGAAGGTCGGCCAAGAAGATAATTACAAAGTTGCCATGTGAAGCGCCTCTTTACATTGAATAATCACATATAAATAAGGAAGTATGAAGCCCGAAGCTGCAATTACATCAACAAAAGCCACCCCTAAAAGAAGTAGACACTGCTAAAGAACAAAACCAGAAAAGTAGAAGTCAGGACTTGCTCCATAGCAGAAACCAGGGGTGCCAAAATCATTGAAGTTGGTCAGGATCCAGTGAAGTCACCGAATGCATGGACAAGAGACTGTGAAGTCGTTGAAGTTGCAAGAGCCAAAGAAACAAGAAAAATGGAGAAATAAAATGTGTCCAAAAAATGCAAACAAACACATCAAAATCCTAAGTTGCCAATTTGCATACAAGTACAGGCTTGAAATTCAGGTTTGCCATACGGCAAATATTTTTTCCCCCAGTTCGCTATAGCAGGGTATGGCTGTGTATATATAATTATTATTAAAAATATAAAAAAATGCTCATAACTTGTGAAAAACAATAATATAATAAATTTTTAATTTGGTAAAAACAATATTATAATTAATTTTTATCTAAAATTTTCTTATATAAAATTTAAATATACATCATTAAAATGGACACTTTATTAATAGAATATAAAAATCTTATGCTAATTTATTTAGTTCAAAATTTTTAACTTGATCTAATTTTAAATAAATTTAAAATGTAAATTATATATAATTTATTTCTTTTAAAGCAGAACTTAAAATATGATCTTTCAAATTTTCTCTAGCATTCCATTCTCTTTATTATATGTCAGTTTATGGGGATGTATAAAATTTTGAAGAGCCAAAATATTATTTGCGCCGTATAAAATTTGAAGGGAACGAAAATATTATTTGCACCATCAGGTTCAAAGTTCTGGTAAGGGGAATGGCGGATCAGATCATAAATATGGAGAGTCAAGCCGAACTTGGTAACTAAGCGAAAACATTTTTTTAACCAAAAAATTGCTTACTGAAGCCAAACTCATCATCCAGTAAAACGTGCGATTATACATGATTTTGGCGATTGAATCGTGAATTTTTCACAATTAACTCAGAAAAAAATGTGGTAAAATCATTGCAGGCGATTTTTTATTTAGAAACTCGTGGTTTTTTTGGGAAAAAAGCGGAAAACCTGGTGATTCACAAGTATTCCGATTAATCACGATATTTTGCTGATTTCTGCTTCTATCCACACTACATGTAACTTTATCCAACAAGTAAGCACACAAACAACTATTCAAAAAATTATCCCTTGCAAGTACAATCAAAAAAAGACCAAAATGGTTTTTTATGAAAAGGTTCATAATAAAACTTAATAGCAGACCCAAACCCAAGAACAGACATTAAACTAATTATTAATGTAACATTTTACTTAAGACAATTCACACTGCATCACACAACGCTATGCATAGGCATAATCCTTAAGATATCAATCATACTTGGAAACCATCAGTAGTGAGGCGGTTAATTCCAGACAATTTAGAGGGCATTCACATATCTACCTTTAAAGTTTATCTTCTGGGGACATTGATGGTAGTCCATACTCCACATTGCCACAAGGTCATTCTATAAAGATGAGCTTAGTGAAAATACTTAATACAATTGAGATGACACTAGAAAAGAATAAAGATGCAAAATATACAAATGGTAAATGGGTTTTTCTACTAGGAACGATTACATAAACTTAAAGAGGTTCCCAAGGCTTACAATCAATCCGACTCATGCCCTGAGCCTGCTAAGAACTTGTCTATCATGTTGAAGCAATTTGTTGTACATTAGTTAAAAGAGCAGTTTACAACATCTATCTTCTTTTGTTCATTCCAAAAGCCTGCATTCGGTCACATCAAAAGCAGTGTCGTTATGGCTCAGGAACGCATGGTTGACAAGTCACTTCTCACAGTAAGGTAGTATGAGTGCTAGCTGAACCCACAATTAACAGCAGAGAACTAGTTTGATTATTTTCCAGTAGAAAAAATGACAGATGCAGATTCTTTACATTAGATTTTAGTCAATTTTGTTAGATTTGATATTAGAGGGTTGTTGCTTCTATCTCTGGAGTATATGTCAACAGAGTTTAAAGTAAGAATTATGGGGGGAAGCCAAAATCTGCTTGTCAATATGTGGATTTTATAGTATGGACTTTTCAGCTATATTTCATGGTAATTGTGGGCATTTCATCCATTTACGAATCTTTCACTTTGCAAAAATTGCTAGAAGCACACCAGAGTATCTGATGATTGTTAAAAAAGAAAACAACAATACATACAAATCTCTTAAGACATAAATCCTAGACATGAAAATCTTAAAAAGAGCAATAATTTACGATTCAGAAGATTGCACCAAGGCATAAAAAGCATTCGTTAAATAATCAATGCTTTTAATATTTGCGAGCAAACCTGCAATAACCAGTGAAACGTCCATTTCTCCTTCAGGAATCTGCTCCGAAATGCCTTTGGAGGCTTTCTTTGACATTACCATTGCAAATGCTACTATTGCTAACTCAATATTTTTCTTCCTTTCAAAACGGTTGATTGACAGAAATTTGGGCCTGAAAAAGGAATCCAAGAAGAATATGTGTAAGACTTCAAGTAGAATACAAAATATTAAATAAGTAGATTTCAGAGAAAGAATCTTTTAAGTTGACTCCATAAATTTATTTTTAAATGTTATAATCAACAGAAATGTACAGGGTTCCCATTTTAAATAGATCACCAATCAATGAAATATCATATTCTATCAATTTTAATCATTCTACATTCTATTTTATGAAATCTCATAAATTAAGAATTTGCTCTAATACCAGTTCTTGAGTTGATTGCATTGACATGTGATTGTTGGGTTTATTATTTTCTTCTCTTAAAGCTTTGCTTGTCATTTATCCTAATCATCTAGGCTCAACATATTTTGGCTTTTCACTACAAAAGACCAAATTTTGAAAAAATACGAGTCCTGATGTCAATCATGAAGATTATAACTTGGAACATAAAAGGTATCAATTCTGAATCCAGGTTTCAAAAGCTCCAAAGATAAGAATAGAAAAAGTTAAGGAAAACTTGTCTTGCTACTAAATAGTAAAATACCTATTGAAGATCTAATGGTGGCCCTCAAAATCCGTGACTGACAATTGCTTGTCTGGTTACTAATCTTTCAGAACCTCAAGAAGAAACTACTATTCTCTACAACAACTGAGTTTCACTGATCTGCAAACAGGGTGAATATTCCACTCCATCTTATCAATGTGAATCTCTAACGTTGCAAACTTGCAATCAATGCTTGAATGACGTTCTTGAAGAAAACTTGCATAAACACAATCCTAAGAGTCCTATTTGTTGGCTCTCCAAATTGCAACCCCCAACTCTATACAATGATGAATGAACCACAAATATCTAGACCCAGGGATCTGTTGTGACCTAACTCACACCTCGCCCCATTGCAAATGGGGACCCTTGTCGTTTGCCTTTTAGGGTTTTGCTTTCGCGCGCCTCGTTTTGTCTGCTCTCTGTTTGGGGGTTTCAAGTCTGCATTTTGAACAGTCACCCGAGTCGAGTTAGTGAATTTTAGTCTGGATCAATGTACAAACGTCACCGTTGTGCTTAGAAGGCCTGGGAGACGAAGATCGACTGTCGTTTCGGTCGATTCTGACACTTCCATATTTTTAGGGTTTCTCACCCTGGCCCCCTATTTTTTAGGACCTACTTTTTTGGCACTTTTGGGCAATTCTGGGATCCCTATTTTTTAGGGTCTATTTTTGGAAAGTTGCTATTTTTGGAAAATTTCTATTTTTAGAAAGTTTCTATTTTTAGAAGGGTCACGAGTTTCAAAAACGCACTCAGAAGTTCGAAACGAGCAACGAAACTCTCAGAAAATCGATTCAAAGTTTTTTGAAATTTTGGTCAAAAATCTGGAAAATCACAAAAAAGGTTCAAAAATCTGGAAAATCTGTTCAAAAATGGTGAGAAATTCTGGAAAATCACAGAGAAATCTGGTAAAAGCACTAAAATGGTTGAAGATTTGATGAAATTCGTCAAGAAATCTGAACATTCATGAAGAAATCTGCAAGAAGTCCATGAAATTTATGAAGAAATCTGGAAAATTATCTGAACAATTCATGGAAAATCTGAGCACAATCATGGAGGAGACTAGAAATCTGCCTGAGTATGAAGTATACCAGTCAATGAAGCCTTAAGCAAAAGTGACCAATGGCAATGAAGTTTGTCAAGTCCGCCTCTGTCAAAGATGTAAATGGCATGAAAATCTGATCAATGGCACAAAAATCTGAGCAATGGACATACAAACCATGAAGTCCGCCCTTGGAAATGTCTAAGTTAAAGTGGCAATGGACAGTCAGATGCTGAAGTCCGCCCATGGAGAATGAAGGAAATGTCTAAGAAAATCTGGCAAATGTCTAAGAAAATCTGGCAATGGCCAAACATGCAAGGAAGTCCGCCCTCTTTAAGAAGTCCAATGGCAACAAAATCATGCAAGTCCGCCCCAGCCAAGAAGGAAAATGGCAACAGATGTAATGAAGTCCGCCTTGGATATTAGGCAATGGCCAAACATACATGCAAGTCCGCCCTTGTAAGTGGCATGGAAAACATGGAAGTCCGCCCTCCAACCAAGTCCAATGGCGAAGAATATGAGGAAGTCCGCCTAGAATATTGAGCAATGGCTAAGGATATGTCAAAGTCCGCCCTAGGTAGTTTCAAGTTGGCAAGGGAAGGCATGAAGTCCGCCCAAGGCAAATGGCAAGCATAACCCCAAAGTCCGCCCAAGGCATGAAAGGAGTGGCTAGAAAGAAGCCAAAGTCCGCCCAAAGCAAAATGAGATAAAATTGGCTAAGGCATGGACAAATCAAAGTTAAAGTGGCCAAAGGCAAGCTGAAGTCCGCCTTAGGGAAGAAGAAAATGCCTAAAGCAAAGGGTCAAATGGCAAACAAAAAAGGAAACTCCGCCATAAGCAAGGTTAAAATGGCCAAAAAACCAACAAAGTCCGCCTTAGCAAAGAGGTAAAGTGGCTACAAAATGTGTGAAGTCCGCCTAAGATGAAAGGAAAGAAAAAATGGCTAAGGCACGAATGGCAAAGAAAATGCCAAAGTCCGCCATGTATCAAGAGTATAAAAAATTGAAATTCGCCTAAGTCCAAGCCTTTGGAAAGCTAAAATATACATGGCACTTGAAGATTCGCCCAAGAAAATATGAAGAAAAATCTTCGCCATGGCTAGAAAAATTGAGCAAATGGACGAAATAAAATTGGATTTGTCAAGGAAAGTTTGTGAAAAATCGAGTTGTGGATGGAAAAATACCGGACATGGCGAAAGAATTTTGGGACAAAAGACAAGTCATGGCTAGAAAATCTTTGGACATGGCTAAGAAAAAGTTGGACGTGACTAGGAAATGTCAGACAAGAAATATTTTACGGCCAAATAAAATTGGGCATAGCCAAATATTTTTGGGAAACGATCAAAAAAAAAATCATGGACAAACCGAGTTGAATGATGAAGATTATGGCAAGAAAAGTTGAAAAAATGAAAAATCGCCTAAGGCATTAGCAAAGAAATTTTCGAAAAATCAAGAAATAAATTGCCAAACGAACGGGTTGGAACGTACACATAAAATAATTATTTTAATTATTTTAATATTTTATTTCCAACACCAAAAAGGGATAAGTCATGAAAATTTCGAAAATGGAAAGAGAGAAAAAGAGTCTTGTTGGACTGTGAATTAAATTAGAAACTTTCCCGGACGAAGTTGTTAAGGATAGAACTTGCCATTCAGAAACAAAGTGAAAGAATGAGTTCGAACTTGATGCAAAGGAAACTATGCAAATTTACTAAAATGATCGACCCTCTCACTTCTATAAGTGATTTCATTTTTCATTTTTGCAATCACTCGATTTTGAGAAGAGTTGTGAGAGAAAAGTGTTTAAGGCAAAAGGGCTGAAGAAATTTGCAGCTAAGTGAAAGAAATATTCTGTTATCAGCTTGCATAGCAATCACGATCACGTTTCCAAGAGGTCACAAGGCAGATTTTTTCTTATCCAGTGCATGTTAACATGAAACTTCACCATCTATTTTCTTTCCAGCTTGTTATTCTGTTCGCGAATTCTAATTTAATTACCAGCTGGAATGTTTTTTCAAACTGATTTTAAAGGTCGAATTCTGATTTTCCTTATTTCTTTCTCTTGCAGATCTATTTTTTCGAAACAGCCAAGATGAAATTCGCAAGCAAAGGTGTCCAAACACAATCAAAGATCAAGTCCAAGTGGGAGCACGTTCTTGACACAGACCTTGGCCATGTTGATCTTGAAGATTTCCGAAAGAGAATGTATGGAACTGACGGACGCCTGCCAACGCCAATCGCCATGAGGATGATGCGAAACGGAATCGTCCATGCAGCTGGATTTCCACCAGCAAAAGAATGTCCTGAGTTGATGGTAGAGTGTGCACTTCATTACAACGCACAAGACCGACAGATAGAAGCTCCTGACGGGAGAGTCCTTGCTTACTTGTCTGAGCCGGCAATCCAGGAGACTTTTGGCATTCCAGTATACAACCGTACATCCTACCGCAGCAAACAAGATACACTCAAACTTTATCAAAGTCAGAAGGATCTATGTGCATCGAACATAAACAAAAATTGGTTGTTAAAACCAAAGCCTACTGCAAGCAAGATGCCTAAAAAGTTGATCAGAACCCACTTCAAAGAAGAATATGGTGATATTGTTCTGCTACTTAACAGAATAGTAGGCAGTGCTCACGGTGCCCCTTTCGAAGAATGGATGTATTATTTTATTGACGAGATAATCACTGGAGTCAAAATGTTTAATTGGTCCAGGATGATCAGTGACAGCCTGCACGAACAGTTGGTCAACTTTGAGCAGACCAAGATTTTCCACATGAGCTCCTACATTGTATATTCACTTGCAAGATACTATAAGTATCCCGGCTTGACATGCAAGGGTGTGGTCGGCAATGGCGAGGGGAAATTCAAAGTCTACGACTGCTATCCACAGCTGCAGCTGAAAGAGAAGTCCCATTTCCGGAGAGCTCACGATGCATTCTTAATGTATATCACCCGGCTTCTTCAGGGCGGAACACACCAAAGACTCTCGCATGAAGCTAAGAGCTTGATAAGCCGGTATGGATTCTGGTTATCCAATATCCAAAGTTCACCTACATCAGAATCCAAGGATTTTCCGGAAATCCTTATAGGCTGCCTGTCTACCCGACAAACAGGATGGTGTTGTTGGAGGTGCTAAGGCAACTAGAAACATATCAGAACATCCAAAGACCCAAGCAGAAAGCTGCCGTCACCTTCCCCTTTTTCATCGGCAACATGGAGGAGTCATGCCCGACAGCCCAAGCAGCAGAGGTTGCTCGACTGGAGATTCAACAGTATCCTTTTATATCATACAAAGCCAGAAGCAACTTCGATCCGTTCCATCACGTCAAAACTGTGGACGGAGAAAGATATAAACATCGGGTTGACCTAGAGGACTTTTGGGCCAACGCAGCCGATGAATACGATGTAAGGAGAAGATTATGGTCAAGGTTGCCCCTGAGCATGATAAGGGCGACGGAGCTCTTCAAAATACCTGACCAGCTATAAGATGACGGGATATATGTGCAGCCAGGCTTCAAGGAAAATGAGCCGCTTCCACCTGTGAAATGGTTCGAGCCTGAGATGGGTGACCTAGCCACCTTGATGCGCCCTGTTTTCAAATACTCCCAGTGGTGGATAGATCGTCAAGTAGAAGTGTTAAAACAGAGAAATGTGCAATTTACCTATGAGTTGATGGGAGACACTGAGTCATGTTCTTCGAACGCCGGTGCATCTCAGGCAGGTGGACAAGCAGATGCTGCCAACTCCAAGAAGAGGAAGGAAGCCGATAAATCTGCAATTCAAGACAGAGGTAAAGAGATAGATGAGGGCCCTTCACGGAAGAAACATAAGGCTAAACCCCTCCAGTCGGCTACTTCCCGGAATATAGAAGAGATGCTTGCCATGGATAGAGAATCCTTGGAAAATGCCATGATACCTTCTCCAGTGGAAAATGTAGAGCTAATTCAAATAGAAGATGATAATCAACCCTCTCCAGCAAGCGCAGAGATTTTGGAATCGGGTAACGACACAGACATCGAGGATGGAGAATTTGAGGAAGGAATGATTTCCGCCCTCAAAGGCATTCAAGAGGACCCATCCGTCCAGGAGATCCAGGATATGCAGCTAGTTCAAGAAATTCAAAATCTGCCAGAAATTCAAGAAGAACAGGAAGTACAGGACATACCAGACGTCCAAAATCAAGAGGACATGATTGAACAGCCAACGGTACCTGAGTGGCTGAGAGAAAGATTGAAAAGAAAAGCGCCAATGGAAGTCCCTGAGGAGGACAACGACGTAGATTTTCTTGCAAGATTAGAGCAGACTGCCCCGAGGAAGAAGGCCAAAAAGTTCTCGACTATTCAAAGGGATGAAGCTGGAAATCGCACGGTGCAAATTGCAGTGCCTACGGCCGACAAGTTTCAAGACGAGATTGCGCCTGAGGAATATGCTATCACAACTGTCGACATGGGTCCAACATCAAAAGGGCAGGAAGTCGAAGACTTGGATAATTCCGTGGCCACCATCAAGGCCAGATTAGAAAAAGAAGTTGCCAAGAAAAAGGAGTACAAGAAAGAAATTCAACGTCTAAAAGACTACATCCAGCACCTGACCAAGCCACTAAACGAAGGTGAACAAGTGGCGCCTTTACCTCCAACTGCTTCACAGGAACCAGATGCTAATTTTGAAGAAGAGTTGACAACAGCGAGGGAGGCTAAAGATTGGATGGTTGCAAGGAAAAAAGAGGCGTTGGTGTTCGCAAGAAAGTTGGCGCAAGTAAATGAACAGGCTTCCTTCATGCTTTCACGAGTTGCAGATCTTGCAGAGTCATGGAGCAGTCTCGAGGATATTCAGAGCAGGATCATCCCATGCATCCGGGAACTGAAGGGCATTTCAAAGCAAAGATTGATCGAAGACAAAGTTATTGAAGCTAGAGCAGCTTATGACTTCAACGGATGGTACTATGCCTTAATCTCAAGGAAAGGAGTCCTCGAAAGGGTGAAGCAGGATGGTGGTAGGATTGAAGAACAAGTAAAAGAAATTCAAGGTAAAATCTATGAGATGGCTGCAAATATGCTAAACAAGGAGATTGTCCGAAGGAAACACTTGCGGTCAAGGATTCTGAAGGAGCAAGTACAGAAAGTTTTCTCCACCACCGGGCCGATTATGAAAGAAGGCTTCACCAAAGTGTTCGAATTCATGGCCATTAGAGGTTCTTTCTTGTTGCAAGAGCCAATATGGACGACTGTGTTTGCAGAGTGTGCAGAGAACCTAGATTTGCTGGAGTACAACATCAGCGTGCTGCCCGACATTGCTATGGAGGAGGTCGACCTGATAGTGTCCAGGTTCGCCGAACGTGAGGCTGCACAAGTCGATAAGGATGACACTCCAGTTGTCTAGTGTTTTCTTCCAGTTAACTGATTGTGGTTTTGGAAACCCTAATTAGGGTTTAGTTCTAATTAATCTTGGCCATTGATCTTGAATCAATCTGGGCCGTTCTTTGTAATTTGAAAAACTATATAAACCCCCCTCCTCACTCTCTCATTCTCATTAGAAACTCATTAGAAGATTAGATAATCATTAGAAATTGATTAGAAATTAGAGAATCAGATAAGGCTTAGAAGTTAGAGTTAGATCAGATTTGAGATAGATTGTAGAAATAAAGAGAGAGTTGTATGAGATTGTTGTGAAAACACTACTTTAATAATGAAGTTCAAATGCATGAGGTGCCTTGAATACTTGATTGTTGAATAGTTGCATGGTCACATATTTTCTTTCTCTCTTAGTAGATTTGAATTAAAATGTATGTTAGAAGAATGATTGATTGATAACGGAGATTATTGAAACCGAGCTCATACTTTCTTTGGGTGGATGATTTCACTCAATGTGCAAAGTTAGACTGAGCTTTACTGTGGACGCTTAACTTCAGTTTTAATAATTGTTGTTCGATCTGATGGCAATTATTTATCACGTGAAAATCACAAGCACATTCCTAGAAGATTGCACTTGCTCTGCGTAGTTGTCGTTGAACGTGGCGAAACAGAGTATGGTTTATTTGGTTTCACTTAGTCTTCGTCTTCTCTTGAGTTCTTAGGAGTAGTATAGAGTCTCTAAACCCTAAATCTTTTTCACTTTTTTTCATATAAAATCAAAAATCCCAAAATGGTATTGCATTTATGTCTCTACTTCTCCGAATGACTTGCAAAATCTACTTGTGCCCACAGCAAAACACATCAATACCACAAAGCCTATCCACGTTCATCTTAAACATTGGAATTACCCTATGAACTTACTGGCAATCTTAGCATAGGAAGTAGTTTTTCAAGAGAGAATAGAGCGTCTGTGACACTTTGTTCTAAAATGTTTGTCATGTCATAAAACGCACGTCAACAGGATCCAGTCAATCTAGACCAAGGGACAAACCTATGATAAAACTGAGAACAATCAAGGGTCAATAAATAAGAGTGGGATAACTCTTCTACACTTGCAGCCCTACCAAGCTCAAGAGAGTGATCCTAGAGACCTTTGTAGGATGAATGCAAACTGACTGGCCACAAAGTTTTAAACAAACCCTATGTATAAAGACACCCCTAAAATAGGTTGTCACTCCATGTCTCTTTACTGATTTACTAGAATTGCAGACAACAAATCTCTCAATAAGTCAGAATGACAATAAGGTTAAATGATGCAACATCAAATGTGCAGAAATAGTTAATAATCCCTATATAAAAAACCCTCATTATTTCTTACTTCTTATCATTAACTTGGAACAAATAGCATGCAATGTGCATAACTCTCTAAATTTGACTAACTGATGCTAGCTCACCAAAGTTAGAGCAAAGATTTATGGTGTTGAATCTATGCAAACTTGTAAAGCATAATCAACAAATAATTTACCACAACAGATAAATGAATGATTTGTTATTTTGAGTTCAAGAGTTTGGATCAGCGGCAATTAACAGATTGGTGCCCAATCCTACAATAACAAAGTCAAGAAAAAAGAGTTAACCAGAACAATCATTATGACAATCCACAGTTTTGGAAGACCTAATTAATCAAAGCTTTGTCTTGCAAAGCTTAGACCCTCAACTGTTTTTATATTCCTTGTGACTAAAGTCATACTTAGTAATCCATTTTCAATTTAAATAACCCATACACTCAATCATAAGGATTTATATGCAATCATTGAATGAATGTTAACTAATCTTTAAAACTAATACAAGTGCAAACCCATAAAATTTTCAAATTCCCTGAAAACCATAATAAAAACAATGGAGACAAACAGAATCACAGAAATAAAAATTGATCTTACTATTGATTATCCAAAGAGAAAATGCAATAACATCTACAAAGATTATATGCAAAATAATGTTGGTATGTGGCGACCGATCATGCTGCATTAATATTTGGTGACTTTGGCAGCCACATTTACCCCCCAAATTAATTTGCAGGGGGGCAAGCGCCCCTCCTGAAGGGTCCAGGGGCAGCGTCCCCAAAGCAAAAATCACTTATATTTTATTGAAGGAATTTGTTATTAATTTCAGTTGTAAAACTGTTTCAAAACTGCCAAAAACAGGCTGATTATTTTCTTGCTAGTTGCGCATGTGAAAGGTCATGAGTGAAGGCGTGAGTGCTTGGATATGAGCACACAGCAGTGGATTATGCTGCGGGTGAAAAAGAGAAAAAGAGTTCTGTAACTCAGTTTTGCTGGATAATAAAAATTATAGTGGTGGCTGTTTCTTGGTGGATGTAGCCCACATTGGGTGAACCATGTTAATTCTGTGTTATTGTGTAATCATTTTTGTATTTTGTTATCTGCATTTATAATTGATGTTATTTAATTGCTCTGAGCCTACCTGTAAATCCTAACAAATAAGACTCCATTAATACCTCTCCTATTGTTTTAGCATGGGTTCATGCACCTAATTACAAAGACTGACCTCAGTTTGGCCCAGAGGTTCAAGAACTTGCTCGAAAACCCAAAGAGACAAACCCAGAAAATTATGATTTATAGCAAATGAAAAATGCTCAGATTGGACATAATGTTGACATATGGCTGAATCTTTCACCTCTATCTGCCTTTGCAAATGGGCATAAAAGAATATGCCAACAAAACCTTTACATTTCAACTACTTAATCAGCCCAGCAAAATAAAAATGCATTTTCCCCAAATGATCTGCAAAAACTTCCCATTAAAAAATTTTACCGGCAGCAAGTAAAACCCTTCCCCTATAGCACACACTTAACTAGGCAGTAAAAACAATTTTCCTCCAAAAGAGTTAACTCCCAACACATGATGCATCTTTACCAAAAAATTGGTTTCCAAACTCTTACTCTAACCCCACCACAAAATAAATTGACTTTCCTCAACATAAATTTACCCTCTCACATGACATTGCTGGCATGAAACTTCCAGTAGTAAAATGTCCTTCATGGCCCCACTGTATGGATATTTGCCAATATGTAACCCTCCATTTGCCCATTAATAAAAAATTAAACATATTTTAGCATCTATGCAGAAATATCTGCTTTCAAAGTTTTCCCACCAAAATATTTAATTTATCTTTCAAATACCCTACACTTACTTTATAAAGAACACAGTAAAGTTGATCTTGAAGGCCAAACACTGGGGCCCACCCTAATTTCTGTGGGCACATTTCAATTAATTACATGACTTTAGGCCCTCTTAAAGATTTTCTGATTTTCACTTAGCCAATAAAATATTTTTCCCATGCTCCACCCATAAGATTCAAAACTCAAAAGCTATGAAAGAAATCCTTTAAAATCACAGGGCCCAACATGCTCAACTTTATGTCAACTAAAATTAGAATCAAGAATTTAAAATGCGGTGCACAAGACTCATAAGATCAAAGGTGAAAATGATCTGGCAACCAAAAAGAATAGGCTCACGTCTGAGTTTAGCCATTGTACCAACTTCAACCGTCCTCCACTTGTATTGTGCTACATGGATGCCTTTATTTGCATCTTTTGTTTCTATTGGTTATTTATTTGCCGCATTGTTCACCAAGCTGAGATGCTACATGACCTCTCTATGTCACAACCCTCCTTTTGAATGTATAATTAATTCAGGAAATAGTATTTATCAAGTAAATTACTACTATTAAGATGATACTATTTTGTTATTCAGAATAGATTAAATCCTTTCGAAATGAATAATTATTCATTTACATTATTATAATGAATAATAAATATTACATATAAAAAAAAAAATTGTAATTTCAAATAATATAAATGAATAAATAAAGATTATTTATTTCTTTTATTAGTTTGATTATTTTCTAAGTTACCGGGTTCGCCCCTATAGGCCCTGGGTCCGGGTTCGGGTTCAAAAATCCCTCTGTGGGTTCGGCCAGGGTTCGGACCCCTGACTGTGGGTCCGGACAGGGTTTGAAATTTTCGAACCCGGGCAGAATTTTGCACCCAGGCACACTTTTTCACGTGATTTTGCATTTTTTTAATATTTTTTTGACTCTTTTTTGGTGATGCAGATCACTAAAGAACCAAGGATGCTTCTGTATTGAACATCCTAGGTAAAAAAAGACGAGTTCCAGCTCATGAATTTGGAATGAGTTCAACTGACAACTAATCTTTTTAATGGATTCATCCATGTAGTATCTTTAGTTGCTTTGCCCTTCAACTTGACTAGATATTCTAGTTACTCTTGGTAATCTTTATCTTTTGTCCTCTAATGACTTTGGAGTTGATAATTGAGGCCATCTTATGTTTTTCACATATGAACCAACATCAACTTCATTTGGTTGACTCTCATAGAAAGGGAACAAGTTTACTACATTAGTCATTAAAGATAGTAACTCATCTCATATGCATTTAATGAAAATTGTTTCAACATCTTATATAATCTAATCTTCTTCCATTATAGTTAATTGTAGGTCCTTCTCGAAATCTCTCCTTCATCCAATACATGAGAAGTAGAACCAAGTCACCCACCTAAAATTTTACTTCCCTTATCTTCAAATTAGCATATTGCTTGAATTTGGTAATACCTTGAGTTGTTCATATACTTCTTTAATGTATCCTACAAACTCTTCTGCACTACACATGTTCACATCAACCATGTCTCACAACTCAGTCACTCCCCTTGGAATATGCCCAGACACAATTTGGAAGGGTCTCATTTCAATGCTTTTATTTATTGAATTGTTTTAGGCAAATTTAGCTTGCATAGGACTAAATCCCAGTTGCTTGGTTTGTCTTCTACAAGACATGTCAATAGGTTTCCAATGCTTCTATTCATAACTTATGTTTGACTATCAATTTGTGGATGGTAGGTTGAGCTGAATTATAACTTAATGTTTTCTTTCTTCCAAAAAGTCCTTAAAAAATGTCCAACAAATTTTGTTCTATCTAAACTGTTAAACACTATGCTTCTTGATAACAAATGCAAGTGAACTACTAATATGGTGGTGTATTCTAAACTTAATTACTGCTGCAAATATGTATATATTTCTGATTTTTATATGTTTTTGTATTACCGAACCCAAAATGAACCCAACCCCAAAAAAAAAATTTCCCGGACCGGCGAACCGGGTTCTCAAACCCGAACCCAAACCCAAAACCGAACCAGTAACTTAGATTATTTTGAAAAATTTAATGACCATTACAAGAACGGAGGTTACATTCCTTGCATGTTGTTCCAAGATAGGGTGGTTACATAATGGTGTAAATTCAATAACTCTTATTTATGAATAAGCGGGGAGAGTAAAGGCGTCGAACCACATTTGAATCAGTTATGCTCTTCTTTAACTTTTTTTTATCTTCCTTTTGTTATAATGTGTACAGAGAGATTTGAAAGGGGGATATATGAATCCTTTGATTTCAGACCAATGGATGCAGCATATGAACTTACTCAAGACAGAAAATAAGTATTGGGCAAAATCGTGAAGGCATGGAATTGGAAGCGAGGATAAGTTTCAAACATGCATGAAGTGATATGTCTTGTGGAAATGAGTGATTTTCAAGGATGACCGTAGCCATGTCTGAAGGCCCTTTGCATTAGCAGGAAGGATGCTATCAGAGGTTCTGAAATGCGATTTAATACTTGTAAGTTATATTTTCACGAAATTTTCTAAAGTTTATTTATCAAGTCCACGGCATGCTTATAATGTTGCAGCAGATTTTAAGCTCACATGCATTTATCTAAGATTTCACAAGCCTTATCTATGTTTTACTTTTGCATGCATGTATACCAGGGAATTCATATCTATACCATCATTTGGCCTATTTGAAATCTTTCTGCCCATGATAAATCGACTTACCTGTCATTATTTTTATTGTTCTACCAATTTGTATATGCATATTTTGGTAGCTAGATATAAATCCAGAACTTTACTCTTTTGTAAATGGCATTGTGGGTATCCCTGAAATGGGCATCGAGTACCTCAACCTTCCCTGAGAAACCAAATGCATGTCAATACCCAGTTCCAAAGCTACAATTTTGGCACGGGCAGGGAGAAGGCTGGCAATGGCCATTGAATTTGGCTTTGCAGCTGCCAATTGCATTTGCTTGAAAACTTCTAAAACCTTATCATCAAATCCGTTTTGTGCACATCCTGCAATCATTACATTCCATTAGATGACACTTCTTTGAGGTATTCTGTCAACCACTTAACATGCCTTGCCTGTGTGCCTTGTTTATGCTTCCACACATTGCATGCATGTCAACCGGGCGCTTATTATTCCTTATGCTTTTAAAGGATGTCCATTACCCATTTTAAACTCCCATTCTTCCCCTGGCAAGAATGCTGGGATGATTGTGGAATTTGGCTTTACGCCTGTCGATTGTATTTGCATGGAAACTTCTAAAGCATTTTTCAACAAATCTATCTTGTACCCATCTAGCAATCATTGCAGCCTGTGAGACCATGATTCTTTGAGGCAACCTGTTAATAGAATGCACGCCTTATCTAAGCTCCTTCATTTTCCATTTAATTCCATATCATTGAGGCATTTTATTAAATAGTTTATGTGTCTTGTCTATGCATCCATATTTGGTTGCACATCTACCAGGCTATTTGTACTCTT
>VDFB02378661.1:0-20744 GCA_007258455.2 Sequoia sempervirens
ACTACAAAGATTTTTTTAGGTAATCTACCTCATCCATTGTGAATTTACTATGCTCGATGAGCACTATCCCCTTGAGATCAAGCAAGAATGGATAATACTTGATAGCCTCCCCAGGATCCTATAACAAAGGCATGCCTTATGGTCGAGGAACTCCTACCCCCAACGTGGCCACATAAAGAATCTCCTTCAACCCAACTAGTAGATCGGCCTTGAAAAGTTTCCTCGTCATTGTCTCAACCATGACTTTAGAAGTGCTAATGTCTAGCAGAATCGCCAAAAATCGTGAAATAATATTGGTGTCAACTCGATATGCCTCATAATCCTCTAGAAAACCATTACCCAAAAAAATCATGAAACAATATTGGTGTCAATCCGATATGCCTCATAATCCTCCAGAAAACCATTACCTAGAATGATCTTTACCGCCACTAAGGTTAGGGCATCATCATTGAGGAGTATCTGCTTCAATCTCTGGTGACACTAGTCTATCACCTTTCCTTTGAAGGCCATTTGTCTTACTATGCTCTCCAATTGAATGGGTGTATCAATGCCAATGCTCATTAGATTCTTCACAGATATGTGCATAATAAACCTTGAACCGCCAACCATATTCATCGTAAAAACTCCAAAACACCATATAACTTGCAACTATGCCTCAATTTCCTTATAATAATTGAATTAAAATCATTTTTGATGCATTATACACATGTTTGTGCATGTCCATCTACCGAGCCAGACTGTAATTAGTGTTAAACCTCCATCTCGCACTTGCAAAGGCCGAAAAACAATTACTTTCATTCATGTGAAAAGAATTGTCACTCTCCTAATTTGGATTTTGTATGGCCCATGCTCATAATTGTAGAAGTAAACATTTATTTGATTAGACTGTGAATATTGTGTTCGCCAAAAAATGATGACACCTAAGGTTGGCCTATGTCACCAATTGATGAGGTGGCACACCAAATATGACATATCATTCCTACATAAACATTCACCCTGGCTAGTTCAAAACACACCATTCCTGCCATAATGAATATGAATTGTCAACTGCCAAAAGTCCATTCGGAGAATAGGCTTGAAATAATAAGACACCACCTACCCACGCATATCCAATCTGATCACTACGAACTTCTCTTTCCACAACATTGTTTGTGGAAAGCACATTTATATTTGAATCATGTTCTTTGAATATCAACCCAATGTTGGGTGAAATATACCATGAAAGCCTACTAAATTCACTAAAAGCCTTGTCTTAATACCAAAATTTCCACAAATGTAAGTGTGGAAAGTCGCCCACCCAACCTCCCACATATATGACTGTTTTAACTTAGAATCATTGATCCCTAACCATAGGGATTGAAATTTTCCTTTATCGATCTACCATCCACTCCTAAGTTGGAGAGACGATTAAGCTCCATATTTCCTTCTCTTAGAATATGATTGATCATGATGAGCTCAAAACCTTCCAACAATTTTAGTGCAATGTCTAATTTTTCTCCTAATTTCTAATTCACCAGCCTCCTTGATCTTAGCCCATTGACGACCAAAGAAGAATCTCCTTCGATTACTATGTTTTTTTTATGTTTTGTTTCTGACAAAATTCAAAGCCAAGGGTTAATGCTAGTAAATTTTGTTGAATTTTTGGTTCCAACTTGAAGAGGTTTGGCCATCCTACCAACAACCTTTCCATTCCAATCCCAAACAATAAATCCAGCCCTCGAAAAACTAGGGTTTCCCCTAGCCACACCATCAAAGTAAACTTATACCACCTAATGTTCAAAGGCTCCCAATGCACCAAATTTTTGGATTCCTGAGCTTTGATTCCACCCTCCCCAACATAAGCTGAGATCTTCAAACCATGCCAATTCCTTCGTATATCGGCATCCCACACTATGAAATTCGCTTTTTTGTGACCTAGATCTTCTACCCTCAAATTGACCACCTCTACAATGCTTGCCTCAACCTTATTTAAAAATGTTTGCTTTGACATTTCTTTACCTTGGAAGAGACACTTGTTTCTTTCCTTCTAGATCTCCCATATTAACATTGAGAGACGTGATCCAAACGCATTCAAACATAGCTTTTTTTGTGAAGAGAAGGCCAATAATTGAGCATATCCAAAAGGTTATTTGGAAATGCAAATTTCCATTGCAGCTTAGCACTAAGCCAATGCCAGTGACTCATAGAAAATGGACAATTGAGAAGGATGTGGTCCCCAAATTCTTCATTATGCTTACAAAGAATACATCTAGTAGGACCCTTATATCCCATTTTGGTAAATCTATCTGCAATGAGGACCCTGCCCTGAGAGCGGCCCATGTAAACATTCCTTCCTTCAGAAGGCAGTCTTTGTTCCAACACAGATTGATTAGTAGCCTGGCAACTTCCATGTTGTTGCTACTCAATACTCTGTATCCATCCTTTACATTATAATTCCCGGATGGAAAGGCATTTGCCTTAGCTTATCCTGATATTTTCTAAAATAGACAAAATGACGGCTCAAAGCAGCTTCATAAGCTTCAACAGTCCTATTATCCAACCCAAGGTCTCTTATACTTTTCCCTTGATATGTGAATCCACCATTCTCTAATGAAATTGACATGTAATCCCTCACTTTGTCACCCCAAAGCTATTTTGTGATGATTTTTTCTTGTGCCAAGTCCTCCCTATCATCAGGTTTTTGATATCCTTCCCATGAATCTTCCCAAAATAGCACAGTGCGTCCATCCTTGTTTTCCTATGTCAAGTGCCTAAGAATCAAGTCTCTACTACTTCTAATAAAGTTCCATATCCTTGAACCACTCAGGAGTGTTTGTGAAGTGAAAATGTTGTTGTCTTCTTCATCCAAATATTTCGCCTTTAGAATCTTGACCCATTTGAGATCCTGCTTTGAATGTATTAACCAAATCAACTTTGATCCCAGAGCCTTGTTCTACATGAGCATATTCTTTAGACCTCCGCCATCCACCTCTTTTTGCTCACATATCTACTTCCACTTGATCAGGGGGTATTTGTGTTGCTCAGAGTTTCCTTGCCAAAAGAAGGTCCTCATTTTTTTATTGAGATCTTTGTTGGTTGTGCTAGATAAGGGGAGACAAGACATCATGTAAATTGAAATTGCAACAATTACTGAATTGAGCATAGTGAGCCTTCCAACCCATGAGAACCATCTACACTTCTACGTTGCCAGCTTGTTTTTTACCTTGTCCAATAGGGGGTTCCAAAGCTTCCTTGGAAACACACCCTTTGCCAAAGGCAATCCCAAATACTTGCAAGGAAGAGTGCCTTTTTTTGAATTTCAGAATTCTTAGGATTTGAAATTTTTTTCCAATTTTTGCGTTGAAAAGAAAACTTTTGACTTTGCTTTGTTGACTTCTTGACCTGATGCCAACAAATATTGGTCTAAAATGTTTTTGAAATTTCTTGCCTCACCCTCCTAAGCCGAACCAAATAACATTGTGTCATTAACAAACTACTGATGTGTGATCTTTGGCATTCCACAGGCTATCTAGATCCCTGATATGCAGCCATCACGCCAAGATTTGGAGCAAGATCTCCCAAGGGCCTTGACCATGATAATGAAAAGAAAGGGAGACAATGGGTCCCCTTGTATGAGACCTTGAGAAGCATTAAAGAAACCTTCTGGGGAATTGTTTATAAGGCCCAAATAACTGGGGTAGGAAAATCCATTCGAAGATCCAATTTAGCCATCCTTTATGAAAGTTAAAAGCCTCCAAGACCTTGAACAAAAACGTCCAAAATTAACTTTGTCATATGCTTTCTTAATGTCTAGTTTTATCAACATAGATTTTGTTTTTTTTTTTTGGATTGAGTGAATGGCCTCTTGGGCGATTATCACTCCATCCAAGATTGACTTTCCTAGGATAAAACTTGTTTGTTCCTTCATAATTATATCTGGTAAAATCTTCTTAACTCTGTTAGCCACAAATTTGGCTAAAATCTTGTAGAGATTTGGAAAGTGCAATTGGTCGATATTCTTCAAGAGACTCAAGTTTCTCCTTCTTGGGATGAGAGTGATGAAGGTGTTGTTTACCTCCCTAAGGGCCCTACTCGAGCATCTAGAATCTTCAATCACCTCATCCACCTCCTTCCCCACTATATCCCAACATCTCTACAAGAAGGCGGCAAAAAACCTATCAGGGCCAGGAGCTTTGTCAGGGTGTAATTGAAAAATGGCCTCTTCTATCTCATTCTCTATGAATTTACTAATCAACATTTCATTTTGAGCTTCATATACTATCCTGGGAATGCATTCCAAAAATTGTTGTTGCACCTCCAACTTGGAACCGTTTCATTCATTTAAAAGATTCTAAAAAAACTCAATTGTAGATTCTTTGACTTCTTCTATTTTTTCTAAAATTCTCCCATCAAGGGCCTTGATGGATGTAATCCTGTTAATTTCCCTTCTCACTTTTGTGGAATTGTGAAAGAACTTTGTGTTTTTGTCACCAGCTCTCAACCAAAGCTCTCTAGACTTCTGCCACCAAAAGATCTCTTCCTTGGCCAAAATGTCCCACAATTTGTTCCTTAACTCTTTTTCTTGATTGAAGCTGCTGATATCCATTCCTTCCTTTAGCACTTTTTTGTTTAGTGCCACCAAGGCTTCTTTTGTTCTCCTCTTTTCCTTGAAAATGTTTTTTGAAACACTCCTTATTCCAGTTCTTCAAGTTGTGTTTGATTAGCTTTAATTTGGTAACCACATTAAATAATTCGGACCCACTAGGATTGCACTCTGACTACCATTTCTTAATTAGATCTAGAAAGTTTGGATCTCTAAACCATATGTTTTCAAACTTGAAAGGGCACCTGACTGGTTTTCTTTCCCCAATTATCTCCAGATTGATGGGGAAGTGGTCAGAACCTGAGATTAACACAATTTTTCTCTCCAAACTGAAAGGAAATCGACTTATATCCCATTTGAACAAATATCTATCTAATTTCTTTGCAATACTACAAAAACCTTTCCTCCTATTTGTCCAAGTGTATTGACCATTACCCATCTGTTATTCTAATAACATGTTTCTTTCCACAAATTTTTCTTTCCACAAATTTTTCAAAATCAATTTGAGATTGCAATTTCCTCCCCACTCCACCTTTTTTGTCTTTTTCTCTCAAGATGGCATTAAAATCCCCCCAAGTAGACAAAATTCAAAGGTAGGATTATTGCATACTATATCTAGCTCACTTAAGGGTTCTCTTTTTTCAATGCAAGTGATAGGACCATATACATTGATCAACAAAAGATTCAAATTGGATGCAAGACTCCTTACCTTACTTGCGATCCAATACTTACTGGAAGCCACTTCTTCTAACATCATGTTTCATGGTCACCACAAGGTTAATAAACCACTAGAGGGGCCAGTAGCATTAACCCCAACCATTTTCCACATCTTCAAACTTCTACTGAAACACTCCTTTTCCTATTCTCCTAATTTTGTTTCTTGTAGTAAACAAATATATGCCTAGAAGGAATCCAATCTATGCCTAAAAGGCACTTTTTGTTAAAGGGCATTTAAGCTCCTAACATTATAGGAAATGATTTTCATTGTTGTTCATGAAGGGACCCACCCTTCCCTACTTTCAACATCTCGCTAATCTTTAACTGTCTGCTAGCCTCATCATCCCATTTAAGTTTCTGTTGATTGGGGATTCAACCTCTTTTCTTATTCTCTCCACAATCTGGAGATAACTTGGTCGCTTCATTTTAGAAAATGCCCAAATCTCCAATTACCTTGATTTGCTTGTTTGATTTGGGGGAGACGACGTCTTCATCTGACTCTTGATCACTTCTACTAGCTTTGGGACATCCACCCAATCCTCATCCAAACTAGTAGTCTCCAAATTGAGTGAGCCACTTTTGGCTGCTTTCGCCAGTTCTACCAATTCGTACCCTACTTCGATAAGGGAATTAAGATCATCTTCATGAATGTTGAGGTTCATCAAATCTAGAGCTTTCGATGTTTTCTTATCTAGTGCTTTCTTTTGACTCACCATATCCTCCTTCTACTCCATTGTAAGGGACACTTTTGACATTAAGTTTGGATTTGCCTCTTGAGCCTCCGGGAAACCGTAGTTGAATTTCCCAACTGAATTTGCCTTAGAGGGACCAGGGTCACAACCATTAACTGAATGTTGCATTAGAACATCCTTGTTGACACCAATTGTTCCACTAGACGATTTACACCAACCTAGTGTCTTGATAAGGGTGCTATTAGGGCATAAATCCAAAATCAAAGTTTGCAACCAATTGCCCCAATCAATGAAGAGCTCAATCTCTCTCCAATGTGAGTTGTTAGGATTGTTTTCTACACACAATCTTACATAGGTGCTTATCTCATCCTCGCCGAGTCTTTCTTCAACACATATGTATTTGCCTAAGTGATTTCCAATGTCTTCTAATATTCTGGGTTCCCAAAATTCCAAGGGTAAATTGGGAAGTTTAAACCAATCTAGAATCCTTTCCATGTTGTGACAAAGGAGATCAAAACCTACCATCCATCTGTGAATATAGAATCCACAATCATCCATTAACCATATCCCGCTTTCGATATCTTCTCTGATTGCTTCTGACAGGAAAATCACTACAAAATAGCCATTAGCTAGGGCTTTAAATTGTATTTATTCCCCCCAATGCCCACACCACTAGTTGATCTCATATTATCCCAATTGAGATCCCTACCATACCATTTTTACCAATAAGCCCAATTTTTCCAATCGTGTAATTATCGGTTGAAGTTTTTTTGTGCCAACAACCATTGTCTTTTTGTTTCCTCTTCTTAGATTCGGCTTGTTCTTGTCTTCCCAAGCCTTATTGTGAAAGTTACCATTGAAAATAGAAGTTGGATTTCTTTCCTCTAGAGCCAGATCCTACTGTTGAGAATTCGTCGTGTGCCTATTTTTGTTCCACACACAAGAATGATCCCATCTAGGGTTTTTTCCTTTGCCCCAGTTCCTTTTGCCACCACCAGTATTTTTTAGACCACCTTGATTGTCATTGAATCTCTGTTATCTATGTTGAAAGGGTTGAGGCATATCATACCTAGGCTTCCCATTCCAACCAAAGCCATTGTGATTCCCTTCTTTATTCCTGGAGTCTAATCGATTGTTATGTCCTCTCCATTGTTCATTGGTTGCACGACCCTTGATTAGATCTAGCGAAATTTCTTCTTCCGCCACCTTTGCCCATAGTTGGAGATCTGATCTTGATTTGACAACCCTAGGAGAACCCAATTGACCCAAACCAACGACATTAGTAACAATGCCCTTGCACCTTTGCTCGTCACCATGATCACCTTCAACCAGAGCCTTCACAATTTCAGTCTGCCTTTTCACTTCCTCATGCTGCGCCGTGCCAACTGGATGTATTCTTATTTCCCACAATAATAAATAATACATATTAAATTAATAAATAATTAAACAAAAAGTAAAACTAGTTTTTTAATTTATTAGAACTGAAATATTAATAAAAAATTACCTAAAAATATAGTTAATATAATACAAACAATATTAAATTAATTGAAAATAAATTCAATATTAACAAGTGCCACGTGGGAACCCCATCTACAAGTTTTGCTGCCCTCTGCCTTGCATTTTTCAAATTTTGATCATGCTTGCAAGTTCTGGGGAGACCTTTGTCTCTCCCCAGCCTGACCCTCCGCCGGATATGGAAAAGATTCGCTCACATGCGCATTCTGGGGATGTGGAGTTTGTCTTGGGAAACTCTGTGCACTTGCTAAATCTCCACCTAGTGGGGACAATGGGGGCCACCAGGGGATTGGCTCCTCCAAGACTGGCTGGAAAGATATCCTTTCGGGGTCTAGAAATAGTGCCCTGGAGTTTGTTGGTCTTGAGATTACTCTAACAGATGAAGGCACTGAGCTCTACCTTCCTGATGATGTGATGGAGGAGGTTACTGGTTTGCTTCACCTGGATTTGGTGGGAAGATTCTTGGCTTTTTGGCCAACAATTGATATGGTATGTAGATGGGTTAATGATAAATGGAAGCTGAAGGGCAGTGTGTTTGTCTCGGCTATGCCTAGTGGTCTTTTCCTATTTAAGTTTACTGCTGAGGAGGGCTTGGTTCTTGTCCTCTTTGGTACTTGGGCCTATGGTAAACATTTTCTTTCTCTAGCTAAATGGAGACCAGGTTTCAACCCCTCAGCGGATCTTACCCATTCGGTCCCTATTTGGGTTCGTTTCCATGGCCTTCCATTGGAATTCTGGGATGAAAGGATTTTTCGATGGATTGGGAACTCCTTTGGTAGCTTCATGGTGGTAGACGCAGTCACTTTGGCGATATCCAAGTTGGTGTTTTCCCGTTTTTGTGTTAATGTCTCCATTAACAAAGCTCTTCCCAACTTTATCATTCTTAAACCTAAATGGGGGAAGTGGACTCAAGCTCTTGTTTATGAGAACGCCACCCTGTTTTGCTAGAAGTGTGGAAAATAGGGTCATGTTATTTTTGACTGCAAGAAGGTTGTTATAAAGGATGCTCCACTAAAGGATAAAAATCCTTCCAACCCTTTGATGTTACAGGATAAACTGCTTGACCTAGGCACTAGCAGGGTTGGTGAGTCATTGAATTTGGTTGATCTTCATGAATACCCCTTCACTGATGGCTTGAATGAACTGTTGAAATCCCATGTCTCAGGGGAAAAGATGGAAACTAACTTAAAGATAAGCTGCTCCAAAGGGCTAGAAGAGGGTGAAGTCTCTCTGCTAATGGATGCATATTTGGTGTTAGGATCCTGTGTTCGTGTGGGGAAGGAAACATTTGGGTCATTTCCTGTGTCTGATGTGTGTCTAGGTTCTACTAAGAAGAAGTTGGATGCCGATGGTGCTGACAATCCTAGATGTGAGACCTCGGTGGACTTTTCGGCCATCTCTCGGTGTTTGGAGGGTGCCTTGTTATCCACCCCCTCTAAGTTAGTTCTTACTAACTCGTGTAATGCCACTCCTCAACCAGCTCCTATCGAGGGTTGTTCTGGGGAGGTAACTAAGTCTGTTATTCTCTCCCTAATCTCTAAATCATGTCCTTCGATAGCCCAGTCAGAGAATGATAACTTGGAAGATTGGCATAACTCATAAAGGAAAATGAGGAACAAGAAAGTGGATGTTGGAATGGAAAGTAGATTTGGAATACCTTTAGAGAGATTGTCTAGGCACAAAGCCATGGCCAAGGACATTGCCAGCAGTAGGCAAGCTACCCTTGATTTAGCTCACAAAGGTAAGAAATAAAGCTCCTTTCATGGAACATGAGAGGACTAAACAGTCCTCTAAAACAATGTGCCTTAAAAGGAAATATATTATTGATATGAAGATTGATATCCTTTTACTCCAGGAAGTCAAAATGACGTACCAGATGTTTTCCTCTGTCGTCAACAAAATTTGGCCTAGATCTGCCTTCTTTTATAGCGAGGCGAATGGTGCTTCGGGAGGTGTTGCCACCTTGTGGAATCCTACTAAAGTTTTGGGTGAAGCCTTTTCTTTTTCTCAGAATTACCATGTTGTGACTCTTAAAGCTGATAATCTCACTTGGCATTTGTTTAATATCTATGCACTGAATTCTAGAGGTGTAAGAAAGAAGATGTCGGAGGAAGTGTCATCCTTAATATTGAGTAACAACAATGTGTTGTATATGGTGGCTAGAGACTTTAATTCCCCCCTTTTTCCTTCGGAGAAGCTGGGTGGCCTAATGGACTATAGTGATAGTATGAATGATCTGGCTGAATTCATTAACATTTCTAGATTGTTTGACTTGGAGTTAAAGGGAAATCCTTTCACGTGGTCGAACAATAGAAAGGGAATTCAACTTATTCAGGTTCAATTGGATAGGGCCCTTGTCTCAGCCAGTTGGGACCTTGGATGCAATGCCTCCCTTGCCTCCCTCCCCAGGACTGTCTCTTATCATAATCCTATCATCCTTCAGTGGTCAGAAAAACTATTTTTGGGCCACACCCTTTTAGATTTGAGATAATGTGGATGTCTCACCAAGATTTTAGAAAATACATTGAGACTTGGTGGAGCCACCCTATTCAAGGTTCGACAATGTATAGAATATCCCAAAAAATGGAGCTTATTAGAAAAGAAGCCAAAGGTTGGTCCAAGGAAACTTTTGGTGACTTCTTCAAAACTAAAAAGATGATCAAGGACAAGCTTGAGGGGTTCCAAAAGCTTATGGCCTCGATCCATTCTCAACAACCTGTACATGTTGAAGAAGAAAACTGGAGGAAAAAGTGGAAGGATATTTTAAGTAAAGAAGAAATATACTGGAAGCAGAGATCAAGGATCCAATGGCTGAAGGAGGGTGACATGAACTCTTCCTTTTTCCATAGGATGGCCAACAGACATAAGAAGAGGAATACTACCAAGTGTTTGATGAATGATGCTAATCAGGAAGTCAAGGAGGCTGAAAAAATTAGAGAGGTTGTTGAATAGTATTATAAACAGATCTACTCTGATACCAATATTTCCCCCTCTGATGAGACTCAGGCGAGGCTCCTGGGACACCTCTCACATGGTATTAGTGAGCACAACAACCTCCAACTTTGTGCCCCTATGACTAAGGATAAGGTTCAGACTGCTGTTTTTGTTATGGGAGCCTATAAAGCTCTAGGACTGGATGGTTTCCCCCTGCTTTCTTTCAAGAATATTGGGACATTGTCAGCTACGATATTACCATGGCTGTTAAAGATTTCTTTAGGACTGGTAAATTTTTAAAGAAATTAAACAATACTTTTATTGTGCTAGTTCCTAAAGTGCAAGATCCTAAGCACATGATTGACTTCAAACCTATAAGTCTTTGTAACACTGTCTACAAGATTTTCTCCAAAGTCCTTGTCAACCAATTGAAGCCTTTATTAGACAAAATTATCAATAGATGTCAGAATGGGTTCATGCCAGGAAGAAAAATCCTAGATGCTGCTATTATGACTCATGAAATAATTCATTCTATGGAGAAAAGCAAGAACCAAGGTATGGCTTTTAAACTTGGAATTTCTAAAGCCTGTGAGAGGGTTAGATGGAAGTTTTTGTATTCAATTTTTGCTAAGTTTGGCTTTAATGATAGAGTGATTGGTATCATTAGAGAGTGTGTGGAATTTGTTCAGTATTTGGTGTTGGTCAATGGGATTCCTTGGGGTTTCTTTAAGGCAGGAAAAGGGCTTAGGCTGGGGGATCCCCTCTCGCCCTACCTATTCATTATGGTGGCTGAGGTTTTGGGTAGGAACTTTCCATCCTTGCTCAACTCAGGGAAAATTTAGGGGATTAAAGCTGCCTCCACCCTACCCCCCTTTGTTCTCCAATATTTTGTTGATGATACATTTATTTTTGGAAGGTCCTTTGTGATTGAAGCCAGAGAATGGAAATGCCTCCTTGAGGATTATGCTTGTGTTTCTAGACAATGCATAAATTATAACAAAAGCAGTGTCTATTTCTTCAACACTAGAGTTGATCTCCAAGCTAAGATTTTATCCATCATGGGTTGTCTTAGTGCTTCTCTTTCGAGAGTCTACCTAGGCCTGCCACTTACTATTAAGGAGGTTTCACACAACTTTTGGAATAGTATTTTGGAGAGAATGCAAAAGAAACTTGCTGGTTGGAAAGGCTAACTTCTTAGTAATGTTGGTAAACTCCAACTTCTTAAGGCCTTCCTTTAAGGAATTTTGGTCTACTTCCTCTCTCTCTTTAGGATTTCAAGATCCATGGCTAAAAATTTGGAAATAATTCAAAGATCCTTTCTCTGGACGAGAGTGGAGGAGAAGAAAAGACTAGCCTTGGTGAATTGGGACACTCTCTGTCACCCCAAATGTCAAGGGGGCTTGGGGATCAAGAAGATTACTAATCTGAACAAAGCCCTTATTGCCAAGATTGGCTGGAGTTTGGTGCAGGAAAGGGATGAATGGTGTAGAATAATGAAGGCTAAATACCTTAATCAGAGACATTTTTTTAGAGCTTTGGACCTGGTTGGTCTCCCTCTGGGCTCTAAAATTTGGAACAATATTCTTAAGAGTAGGTCCCTCTTGAAGGAAGGGGTCAGATGGCAAATTGGTAATGGGAGATCAATTAGGTTCTGGGAGGACAGTTGGATTGGGAGCAGACCCCTTGTTGATAGTCACTTTAATATATTGAGAGAACATGCTAAAGATCTCATTGGTACTTATATTACTGATTATACCTCACCCAGAGCTAGATGAAATTTTTTGAAGTTATCTTTCTTACATTGGCCTAACCTTTTTCTAAAGGTTATGGAGCTCCAAGAGCTTTTGAATACAGTTAGACTCCCTCTATTTCCCAAGGAGGACATAATTTTTTGGATAAAGAACCACTCAAGGGAGTTCACTGTTAAGTCTGCTTATCAGCTGCTACTTAGGTTTGGCGATGATGAGCAATGCTAGAAGAAGGTGTGGATTCATCAGCTCATCCCTAAAATAAATTTCTTTTGGTGGACTTCCATCCATGGGAAAATTTTAACTATTGATAACCTTGTCAAGAGGGCTTTCAATTCCCTAATTGGTGTACTCTTTGTAGAAGGGAAGAAGAAACCATCTTCCATCTTTTTATTCACTACTAGTTTGTTGCCCAGGCTTGGCAAAATGTTTTACAAAGGTTGATTTCATCTCTTGGGTTTTTGATAGATATATTCACCAATTCATCTTAAATTGGAAATGCCCCTCCAATCATTCATTAATCAAACTACTTTGGCAACTTATTCCACCTCACATTTGTTGGTGCCTATGGAAAGAAAGGAATAACAAGATTTTTAGAGAAACGGTGAACAATGTGGAAGGTATGTTGATAATCCATAATAAGATTCTCCTAGATAACATTTCGACATGTAAATGGAAGACACCTATTAATCCCCCGACTGCTTGGGATAGAAGCATAGCTACCATTTGGAATTTTCCTAGTGTGTTCTAGAGATTTGATAATTCCAAAATGATCATTAGGAAGCATACTAGATGGAGAACCCTTAAGCCGCCCTAGGTTAAGCTTAATTTTGATGGGGCGGCTAGGGTAGGGACGGCAGCCAGAGGAGGTATTATCAAGGATCATACCAGTTGCATGGTGGTTGCATATGCTGGGAGATTGAAAGATCATTCTAGCAACTAGGCTGAAGGCATGGCTCTCCTTTGGGGTCTTAAGATTGCACTGTCACTCACCGTCAAGACCATGGAAATCGAAGGTGACTCGTTGCTAATTGTGGAAGAAACTAAAGGAAAGATGAAGGTGGGGTGGTCTCTAAAAGGTGTTATGGAGGAAATTTTCTCACTCCTAAATGGTCTTCAATACTTTTCTATTCAACATGTCTTTAGAGAGGGGAATGCGACTGCTGATAGCATGGCAACAATAGGTCTTGATATTGAAGGGTTCGGTGTTGGAAAAAAGATGATTTTTTTCCCCCCTCAGCTCTAGTGTGTTTAAGGGAAGATCTAAAACATCTAAATGTTGAGTCCTAGAAGGTGCTTACTTATTTTAGCTAGGCTCCTACTAACTTTGGTTAGTACTGTTGGTGGGAGCATGATTTTGAATAATTGGTTGTTATGTGAGGTGATGGATATCATGTGTTTATCTGACGGTTTGTACGGCCTCTTGTGGGCTGATGGTATGGAAAATCTTTCTACCCCTACTGACCAATGGAGTCATCATTTTTTGAGCCCCCTAAATTTTTGTGTTGAACTTTTTAAGTTAGCAGATTTTATGAGATTTTTTGAGACAGCTAAGTATTACGCCGATATCATGCCCTTACGTGTCATGGGCGATTCACATGAGGGTGTTGCTACCTTTGTGTGGGTTGTGAGATGTGGCATTTATTGCCTTCATTTTCAACTTTTTTGGTCACTTTTCACCATCCTTTTCCCTTTTGATGCTTCTAGAATTGATTACCAACTCTTGTGCCATGGTTTTCCCATTCTGGTGGTTGGCAACTTTGGTGTGGGCTCTATGGGTGGGGACAGAGTGCGTGTGGAGCCGGATAGGTGTGACGAGTGGAAGGTGGATGCCATTATTTGGCACATTTGCAAAGAAGGCGAAATTACCCAGTATATGGAGGCCATGACTGGTCACGATGAGGGCTTGTCTATTAAGTTTGTCACCTCTTGGAATGATGGTAGGGTTACCATTGATGGCATTTCCTTTGAAGTCTCTGAGGAGGTTATTGCTAGAGTTACGGGGCTTCTGAATAGTGGTCGAACATGGAAGAAAACTACGAAGGTGCCAGACCAGATTAGTTTGACCCAGTTCTTTCGCGGCATGGAGAAACTTGTCAAGTTGCAAGGTGGCTTTGACCGCAAGGCGCTGCTAGAGCTGTGGGATAGAGTTTGTATGGTGATCATGAAGTACTTCACGCTGGAAGGAAGGTATGGGGTCTACTACTATTACCACTTTAATTTCCTCAACCACCTTAGGAATCACCAACATATCTCCATTCATTTTTTCTTGTTTCATGCTCTTGATAGCACTGTGGTGGAGTTTAATGAAGCCTCAATTTCTGGAAAGAATTATACTATCCTACACCAAGGCCTTATGTCTAGGCTTTATCATTTTCATATGGCCCTTTGCCCTGCTTGGCCTATCACTGTACAAGAAGTCTCAGCTCTCCCTGCTCTTGACGAAACCAGGGTTTCCTCTACTCCCCCCTATGCTAGCATTTTGGATACGTCGGGCTTGAGTAAGAAAAAATGCCTAAAAAATACTGCCTTGAAATCCTTTCCCCATGGCATGTCCCCTGCCAAGGGTCTGGGGGATACGGGTAAGGAAAAACAACGTCTTGCCCCTACCCCACGACCTAAAGCTAAAGCCTCTAAGAAAACTAAATTCTGCCTCCATCAAATTGATTCTAACATTGAGATCACTGATGAAGCTAACACCCCCCATAGATCTCATAGACTGGTCCTTAAGCAGGACAAGGTGGGAAGTCTTAAGGAGGCTTCAGATTCGGATAATGAAAATGGGAGTGACAGTGAAAGCCAGGAGAAAAAGGTGGCGGGTGGGGAAGACCAGTCTGTCTCCGTGAGTAGTGTGTCCCATGTGTCTGAAAGCTTGAAGAAGGGCCCTACCAATGCCAATGTGATGGAAATTAATCCCCAGGCCTCTAATACGGATGAGGGAAAAGCCCCCTTGCAGGAAGATCACAATGAAAAAGAGCAAGCTTGGGAAGAAGTTGGCAAGCTAAAAGGGAGAATGGAGAGGCTGGAAAAAAAGGTTCAAGAGGTGTCTCACTTTTCCCTGAAGGTCATGCACAGGTCGGCTACTAGTCTATGCTTGCTGCAGAAGGACAAGTCTGTGGACGATGGCAAAGAAGATGTTGATTTTAAGGAGTTGCTCGAGTTCCTCACAGTGGATTGGGCGACTGCTATTCAGGATAAACCTTGCAGGGAGGAAAAGAATTAGGCCTTTGGGTCTTTTTGTTTTTGTCAATTTCTCTATGACTTTTTATATGTTAATGTTGTTTATCTGGTTTGACCCCTAGGGGTCTTTGGACTCGTTTGCTCTGTATCATGCTTGCATGATGGACTATGTTTATCCTATGTTTACTATTTCTTTTTGGTTTTTGATATGACTTGTTGTGGGTGATGGCTTGGTGCTCTATGTTGTCATTGTGTTGTTAATGTGCTTTCTCCGGATGGCCTTTGGTGCCTTGTATTGATGGGACAACGCCCTTGTTTTTGCTGCTTTTTATATCAAAAATATCTAAATATATCCTTTATTTCCAAAACATTAATTATTTTAAAATCATTTACATTTAAATTATATTAAATAATGTAATAAAAATATATTAAAAATAAATGATAGATAAACTTTAAGTATAATTTAAAATATTAAATAGATAAACTTTATTTTAATATATTATATTACAAGTTAATAAATAAATAAATAATCTATTAATTATTATCACTATATTTGATTGATAAAACCAAAATGTTGGATAAATATATGCCGTGAAACTAAAGTTTCTTATGGACAATTTCATTGGGCATTGTGAAATGTATAAATATCCGTATAAAACTAGGGAGGAGATAAATCAAAGGGCAACTAAAAAATAACTCAAAAATTAAACAACTAATAAAATTCCGATCTGCCGGAATCGAACCAGCGACCTAAGGATCACCGAAGGATTTTGTGTCCCACTACAGTCCTCCGCTCTACCAACTGAGCTAAGATCGGAATGCACTTATTTGCTCAAGAAAAGTAATTTATAGCATTGTGTCCTAACATACAAAGTCCAAACAATGGCAGTTACCATTGTTTCTGGAAATACGGGAGAATGGCCACATTACAGTCGTATACATCTCCAAAATGGTTGCTACGATATCACGCCATTCCCCATTTTCACTCAAGTCGAAACCACCTCTTTCCCTTTTATTAATAAAAACAAAACCAAGATGATAGCCACAGGGAAAAACGCATTCTCAGCTCAGTACACCAAACTCTTTCTAATCCATTAAACCTCCTGCTCTACCTACGAACGTACAAAATGGACCGAATGTATCTCTCTGAGTTTGAATGCACAAATGCGTGTACAATGGCAGAGGACATCGCTTATTAAATACGCCCCAATCTCCAAAAAGGAAAATCGTTGACACCATTTTCTGGTTGAAACAATCTGCAAATCATATTGCTAAAACCCATAACAGAAAAGGAGTGGAGGGAACTCAAATCCAGGGGCATGCAGCTCTAAGAACAACACAATCAGATATGCTTTCAGATTCAAGACTGGGTTGCTTACAGTGTATCGATAGTAAGACTCTTCTGGGATCAATTGCATAATTTGTGCAAAGTTCTTCTGGGATCAATTGCATAGATTGGGTAATGTCCTTCTGGGATCACTTGTATAGTTTGTTTAAGTTCCACAGGAAGATTTACACAATCATAGGATGAATAAAATCATACAGCATTGAACTTAACCCATTGTTCAAACTACCATAACCAGGCCTTATAGCCATGGCAGGGCACACCATACAAGAATCTGCAAATGATACTACATTAGCCAAAATAAATATCAAGTTGCATGGGGGAAACATGGGCTCCTGGCAGAGGGGATCATGACTGCCATCACCCAAACAGTAATTTATCCAAGAGTCTGTAATAGGTTTCCAGCCACTGCTTGAATCAAGTTACAGCACAAGGGGCGTTATTTGAATTGCTGTAAGCTCCTTGAAATGTTAAGCTCTTGGGCTGCTTTCTGAGACTAGATTTATAACAAGAAGTTGGAATTCATAGAGAATTCTGCATGGCATCCAAAATTAATTACAGAAACAAAGCAGAAAATCCCCTGCTAAAGCAGCTCTCCAATGAATGGCTTTAAAAAGGGTTTGAATCCAACATTATGCATATCCATTTGGGACAAAATTAACAAGTGTGCTTGAATGAGTCCGCTCCATCTCACCAGACATTGAATGCAAGGGATGTCCATGAACCAAATATGCTCAACAAGAAGTAAGGACTAAACATAGAAAACCAAATTAACTATTGAATTTAAGGTTTTGTAGGGATTCTCCAAAGCTTATAAAGCCTTAAGAAAGCAATTTACCTAGATAGAGTTAAGCTCATCCTAGCCATCTTGATAGCCACAAGCTACTCATAGTATATCTTGTAAAGGGTGTATTAGTGACCATTTCGACTGTTTTCCCTATGTTTAGAATACTCAACATTAAAACTTATGCAAAAGAGACTTGTGAAGATGAGCATGAATTTTATAAATAATCTTAAAGTTACTAGTCAGTTTATTTGGCTTCAAGTTCAGATTAATTAGGGGATGCAAACCCTAGATTATTTAGAGAAAAGTCTTCAATAACCTTGATGCTCTTTCTTCGTACTATGAGATCACATCTAAAGGATTTCAACAAGAGGGTTCTTGAAAAGAAAGGATGTGAACAATCAAAGATAGTAGAATTGATAGACAATTAAACGAGGATTTTCTCAACTTCATGGGATTTGTGTATTCTTTCATGACAAAAGTCAATGGGATCTTGATAGGGACATGAATGATCACAAGGATTTGAAGAGCTAAGGATTTTTTATGATATTCTATCTAAAGGAAAATTAACCTTAATTTTGTTTGTTTGTTTTAGAGGTACTCACCAAGCTTCATGTCACTTGTAACCTATGCTAATCCATAAGATGTAATATAATTCCTTGTTTATGGGCATTTATAATATCCATTTCCCCCTCATAGGGAGATAACAATCATTCTAGAAAACTCTTTGGTCCAAAATAGATCTCTAAGATAGTGATCAAGCTTCTTGTGTCCAACAATCAAAGCCTAGGTCTAGTATTAAGACTTAGTAAATAAGGGTGGCTCTGATGAATTTAGTATTTTTTTTCAGTTTACAAACATGTGTCTAGCTACCAATATCTATTATTTTTATTAAGAGGAACTCTCCAAGCTTCATGTCCCTCATAACCTATGATAATACATAAGATATAATATAATTCCTTGTTTGTAGGCATATATAATAGCCAGGTCCCCTTCCTCATTGGGAGACAACAAACATTGTAGAAAACTCTTTGGAATCCATGAAAATGTAAAAATTATTCCAAAGTAGATCTCTAAGATAGTGGTCAAACTTCTTGTATGCAACAATAAAGCCTAGGTCCAATATTAAGACTTGGTAAATAAAGGTGGCTCCAATGACTTTAGAGTAAAATCTTCAAGCTACAAACATGTCTCTAGCTACCAACATCTAATATTTTAAAGACCCTTTTTAAGAGGCATTCTCCAAGCTTCATGTCTCTCATAACCTATGGTAATCCATGATATAATATATTTCCTTGTTTATGGGTATCTATAATACCCATGTCCCCTTCCTCGTAGGGAGACAACAAATATTTTATAAACCTTTTTGATATCCATGACAATGTGAAAATTGTTCCAAAGTAGGTCTCTAAAATAGTGGTCAAACTTCATGTAAGCAACAATCAAAGCCCAGGTCCAATAATAAGACTTGGTAAACAAAGGTGGCTCCAATGACTTAGTATCATTTTTTCAAGCTGTGAACATGAGTCTAGATACCAATATCTAATATTTTCAAGACCCTTTGAATCACATAATTACAAAGCTCCATAGTGCAACCTTCAAAAACTAGGGATGTCAATAATTTGAATAAATCTCACAATTTGATCCAACCCCACACAAAATCTTTCAACCAATGTAGAATAGAAATAGGAGCTTATTTAGATAATTATGTGTTTTTTCTTTTGATATCAAACATAAATATTTACACGAGATATCAAGACATTGCTAGACTTCAATCATAGAAGACTCAACTTCTAAAAGAGACAAAAATCATCAATGAAACTTTAATTGAAGATTTTAGGACCTTCATGTCTCGCATAACCTATGGTAATCCATGATATAATATATTTCCTTGTTTATGGGAATCTATAATACCCATGTCCCCTTCCTCATAGTGAGACAAAAAAACATTTTATAAGCCTCTTTGGAATCCATGACAATGTGAAAATTGTTCCAAAGTAGATCTCGAAGATAGTGATCAAACTTCGTGTATGCAACAATCAAAGCCTAGGTCTATTATTAAGACTTAGTAAACAAAGGTGGATCCAATTACTTTAGTGTAATTTTTTCAAGCTATGTATAAAGACCCAAACCATTAACCCAAAATTCTCACTAATTTTTTTTCCTTATTTCTTGATTATTATCTTATTAAGTGTGCATTCACTTGTATACTCAGGTACTTCTATCCATACGAGATAGACATTCATCCATCTAGGAACGACATCCAACCATACAGGTTAGATATTTTTCCATATGGGACGAGAGTTCATCTATCCATCTGGGATAGGCATCCATCCATCAAACAGGATGTGAATCCAACATCTATCCATCAAACATGATAGGTATCCATCCATCAAACAGGATGGGAATCTAATATCTATCTATCAAATAGGATAGGCATCTATCCATCAAAGATGATGGGTATCCAACATCTATCCATCAAATAGGATAGGCATCCATCCATCAAACATGGTGAGAATCGAACATCTATCCATCAAATAGGATGGGTAAAATGCTTTGGCAAGAGACTTAGTCTCATCAAGACCATATGGGTCCTGAGTCACTCTCTAAAGACTAAATTCCTTAAAGGAAATGCATTAAGGCCTGTCTTTAGAAATACAAAATAATAATAAATAAAGACTTGAAACCTGCCTCAAAATTTTAGTCTAAGGCCCTTAAGGAATCAAGCTTCTGAGTATATAAGGAATATATTTTATATGATTTTATAATTTAAAAATTAAACCATTTTTTGCTTAAATGAATAAAATTATCTTGATTGAATTAATCTTATATTATTAATTGAGCATAATATTTATCATACATACCCTAAGCCCCATTCTTGAATGCCTAAGTATTGGAAGCATCCTTCGTTTCTCGACTACCTACATACCCTGCTTCCATACGAGATCAAGTCATAAAATATGTAGTTCTATTTTATACGCTAAGTTTGATGTGAACTGTTATGACATCTTCCCCCCTTATATTGTGCATCGTCTCGATGCACTTATAGGTACTGAAAGAGAGATAACATTCATTGATCAAAATTCAACCAAGCTCAAAGATTATTGTTTCAACTTATTCATTTTTGTTATGCACCTTTTTGCCAAATTTCTTCTTAACCAAAAATATAGGGTGCAAATTAAATGATTCAAACATAACCATCTCAAGATGAAAACAACATAAATATGTGTTTAAACAATAAGACATA
>VDFB02378662.1:0-14605 GCA_007258455.2 Sequoia sempervirens
AGAATGCATGGCCTAATATGAATGTCTACTTCTGGCAGAATGGCCATCTGAATGAGAAGCAGATCTACTTTCGATGGATGTCTTTGGAAACCACAAAATAAAATTGTGTACAGATGTGTTAAATACATATAATTTATATTAAATAAATTTTATGAAAGTTATTTTTAAATGAACTTGTATTTTTAAATATCAATCTAGATCTATGCATACATAAATATATTGCATGTACATATACACATGTGATTATATAAAAATGTAAAACTCACATGTCCACTGATAGCAGATTCATCCACAGAGTCACATCGATCATGCACATGATCTGGACCAAGGCTAGGAGTGATATGAGGTATGTCCACCTGTAACAATATGTATACACATATATATCAACTTACATGAATATCTAGTTAAAAAGAAATTTAAAAAATAATGAAAAAAGAATTGAAACATGCACATGCACACATACATGTACATCATCTGATATCAGACGACCTAAGTCCTTTGAAACAGTCGCCTCCACCATATCCACCAAACGATCAAGCGACGAATCAACATCTGCATCCATCTGATCTATCTCATGTCATGCCAGAAATGATGAATGTAGAGGACTATGAAGGTGAGATGGCATCGGTGATGATGAACCAGAACCAATCAACATATCAGTAAAACCCATAGTTTGTGTAGCTACCATATGAACTGTAGGTGGATCCTGATGCGCACTAGTGTTTGGCTAAGAGTGATGGGATCCTGGAACTGAACGACCTCTATGTCTCAAATGATCTCTAACATGCTCTATACCGATCCCATTGTCCGATGCAATGTGGGCATATGCCTCCAACAGGTCCTCAGCCAAACAATGTAGAGTCATGCGTGCCATATCTCCTGTAAGTGCATCAAGCTGTGTAGGAGTAGGGATGCCAGTCAGTGTAAAAGGATCCATGGTGGTCCACCGTGCTGAAAATGGTGTGGATTGGGAATGTCTGGATATCAAATACTAACCTACACGATCATCAGATATCCTAGTGGTGGCAGCCGCAATGTCACCTACAGTGTCAATTGCTTCCTTTTGGGAAGCAATGACAACCTCATTTGCTATGGGGTCTAGAGCTAGGGTGAGAGCAGGAGACATGTCACCAACCAATACCCTAAACACTGGGGGTGGTCTATCTACTCGACGATAGGTGGGCCTATCAGCAATCCTACCACACCCCTGACCAACATATGGTGGAATGTCCAAGTAGTTAAATTTGAGGCCCAAATGGACCTCAACATACAACTGCTGAACAAAATACAATGGAATCTCGTCATTGTTTGGGTATAGGCCATGTGCTGTGAGAAATCGTGGGTAGATCAACGAGGCCATAGCATGATCGACACATCTAGTGACCTGGTATCCCCTAACCTTATGCACATTTTGATAAAATGGAAAACAAGTGGCTTTTATCATTTATTTGGTGACATTATCTTGTATTTGTTTAAGGGGAACGTCACCATGTACTTCTTCCCGCATGTGGGAAATAATAGCAGTCACTCTGTCTGGGGAATATACACTAGTCCTCTCAAGTTCATCTTTTAGTTTTTCTAGACTATGCAATATTAACATGCATGGTTCACTATATATCCCTGGGTTTGCACCCTGTGCTAGTGAATCTCTCAATTTTTTTATCTCATTACTAGTATTTGCAAACAAAGAATCTGGCACATGTTGAACATGATTTGCATTTTCCATGTTATATATATATATACAGTACACCTAAAAAGCAATGAGACTTTGGTAAATAATATATCTAGATAAAGAGAATACAAATCTAAAATAGAACTTGTAATAATTCATCTACTCATCAATAATATTTTCATACTATTAACAATTTAAAAAGAATTGGAAGACAACTATAATCTATAACATAGCATCCTTAAATGGTTCAAATTTTAAATGAAATGATGAAAGAAAGAACAAGAATACAAAGATTAAAGTATAAAATCATTTGAAAATAATTGGGGATAAAAATATTTAATCTAATAGTTGTTAACATAAATGAACTTCAATTATATAGCCAAGAACATCAAAAAATTATAGAGTGGAAAGCAAAATAAATATCTCATATTAAGAATCAAATCTAATAAAGTTTGACTTCATTGCATACTTGTTATAAATATCTCACATGAACCAATGAAACTCAATGTGTCTCCAAATTACATAAGAAGAGAGAACGTAAATGTGAAGAAGAAAAAGAAATTCAAAATCCATCTTTTTGTAATGAGTTTGTTAAAATTTAAAAACATTCAAGAACCCCAAAATGGTTTGAAATTGATGAGCATAATAGAAATTCTTGAAAGCAAGAGGTCATCACAAACCATTCGGTTGTGGGCTTCAAAAAATTTCAATGAATGGCTTTCCAATAAGATGTATTAACCAAAATATTCCAAATTTTTATACAATTACTAAAGATGTACAAAATGAGACCTTTACTAAATAAATTTCAAAGATTCATGTAAACAAAAAGTTTGATCGAAATAATATTGTTGTTAAAGTTTTTTTTAATGCATTCAATTCTATTGTAAATAATAGTAAGGAAAAAGATAAAAGAGTTGCTCATAGACTAATAACATCATTAGTAACAAATTAAATAATTAAAAAGGCTCAATTATTAAGGTAAACTTGTCTTGAATTAAGCCTAAATCGTAAAACATTATCAAAAGTACTATCAATAAGATCATGATTAGAAAGTCCTATTGAAAATCATACTTGGGCTTTTAGCAGTAGGCTTCCATGAGTCGATAAGAAGCTAATTAATAGCACATAGGATGAAATTCAACAATTTTGACACTCTAACTCTAGATTTACATATGAGGTTGGAAACAACATTTTTTATACTCTACCTAGGCCATGATTTTGTTATGAGTACGAAGAGTTTATGATAGAAATACATCCATTATTGTTGAGTTAAAAGTAGGTTAAATATTATTTTTCTTAAAAAATCACTTTTATATAAATGTAGGTGTTTTGGAGAACGAAGCTATAGTATGAATAAGTGATTGACATTGATGGCTATAAATTTCAAGGTGGGGACATTCAATATAATTCATAAGGTGTTATAATATTAAATGCTTTCATTGTTTAGTTAGTTTTAATCAATGTTGTATGATTTATTAAACATTTTTTTAATATTTAAATGTAGGTGTTTTGGGGAGTAGCAGTGATAGATCTAGCTCATTGAGAAAGGATATAGGTAGAGAGGAGGAGTGACCTTGACAAGGATTGAGACATGGATCACCTTAGGGTGGTAGATATGAGTGGAACATATCCATAGAGAAGGATAGGCGAAGAGGATAGATATAGAAAAATGTGATCAACATAGATTAAATAACAAATAAAGCATAAATCAAATACTTTAATAGTATAAAATATAAAATGTAACCGAGCATTTGTGGGTTTGCATCCCACCAAGCATGTCAATTTGTAAGCATTGAATTTAAATAAATGAGACATTGAGGAAAATAAATGTAGACTTCAAATTGAATTAAAAAATCACCTCTAATAGAGTGAAAAGATGAATTACACAAAAAATGAACTAAAATTATAATGAAATACATATTGACAAATGGATATATCTTGCAAATGATAAAACATTTATTGCCCAACTAGATAAAATATACTTGCTCAAAATTGAGACGATAAAATGATGGATTTGATCTCAATTTATAGATTTTTTATATGATGGATAAATTGCTAGGATTTGATCATGTATCATGAGTTTAAAACCCAATTAAAATGTGGTTACTATTATTACCTAACTAACTAATTTATTTATTTAAGGAAATTTTTTAATTATTTTGATCAATGAATTGATTGAATTATTTTCAATTTTTATCTAATTTGATTAAATATGTTAAATAATTTGATTGATATATAAACTAATTTTTCATAATTTTCATTGAATTATCTAGGAATAATAGATTTACTTGGATTTATTTTAATTTATTTCAATATTTGTGAGAGAATGATTCATTTAAATATTTGGTTAATTTATTCTACTCGAGTAACAATGGAGGCCGATTTGATCAATAGGAAAGCATTCATCCCATCCCAAAAAGGGAGTACATTTAGAGTTTGAGACTTTTTTTTCAAAATGCTGAAGAAAATTTTCAAGATTGATTGTTGGCATGTGGAGTTAGTAATTTGGGTGACCGTAGGTGACCAAATTCTATATGAAACTCTCTAGTTAATGTCTCTCTCTTAGGTAGTGTCTTTATTTTTGTTTAATGCTATGGATCTTCTTCAAAATTATGGTTTAGTTGCTTAGTTTGTAGTGGATTATGTTTTATAAGTTCTTTTTGGACCATTCCCTAAACAATGCCATTCAGGATGATAACTTACATAATGAAAAATATTTTGTTGGGTGTTTGTTTAGACACAAAGTTTTAAAGGAAAATTCTAGTTTCCTTTGTGTTTGAATTTCTTTGAAATGAACCTTGCAAGAATGGGATGAATCTTTAGTGGATAATACAATCAATGGACATAAAATAGAATTGAGCGCTCTATTGTATGGAGAAACAATGGAGGCACATAAGGAAATGTTGTTTCTCCTCACTCATGTCCCTCACCCTCTGCTAGTTTTTGCTATATATATGTAATATATGGGCACTCAAAAAATATGTAATATATGTCTTCTTTTTAGGTTTTTTTTCATTTATGGTAGGTTTTCTTAATCAATTTTGTCTATATATGATTGCTACAATCCTATTTGATGGGTCTCTTGGTTTTGTCCCTACACCTTCATGATTTGTGGGTTGACATGCCCTTCTCTATTTTGTACTTTACTATGGAAATTTTTACAATAAATATTTTAATTAGTTTAGGCCTTGATCGTTTTAGGTCTGAAAAGAAAAATTAATTTGATTTTGATAAAGTGTAGGAATTAAGGTATCATGAATTTTGTTAATAAGTGGATGTTAGGTGTTCGGGTGGGGACCATGGTATGGATATGAGTGTATGTGAGATTTAGTGTCTACAAAATCCAAAGGTAAATCAAAATATTATAAACATCAAACTTTTTTTGGAAGGATAATATAAAACCAAATCTAAACACAATATAAACATTGTAATCACAACCATACGTACTATATATATGAGATTGCATACAACCATGTGTAAAATTTACAACCATGTAAAATTTATTCATATGTTGTTTATTAAGAAAAAATGTCATAAATTATATTTCTAGAAATAAAAAGGACTACAAATATGGAGGGAAAAAATTAAATAATCTCAACATAGCAAGGATTTTACAAAGTGATAGATAATTTTCTCAAAAGAAAAAGGATGTGTTGTGCACAAGACAACAAACCACTTTTTCATGTTTTTTGATGTCTAAATATTTACTTTCTATACATGTTTGTGAATACCACATAAATTGAGATGCACGATTATTTTAAAATCTTCACATGCATCTTAAAGTGGAAAAAAATGTAATGATAAAATTTGCATATCCATATTATTCCTATTGTATTTTTTGCCTCATTTTGAAAATATATATATATGTATATGGTGCAATATTGTGCAAAGTGGTAATAATTCCCCTAGAGTTTATGACCTATGATATAGACATAAATCAAACACTTGAACTCCATTTTTTCCTTACACACATCTTATCAAAGCATTTTTTTGACACATATCCACATATCCACACATCCACTTTTCCTAATGAATCTTATGTGTATGTCTAATGGTGGCATGTGGAAGGATAAATATGGCTATTGAAAACTTTACCATTATCTTGACAACTAATTATGGCTATATGATTATCTTATTGTAATGAACCTAAGTTCATTCGATAGATATTAATGAAGTTGAATTAGGAAGCATGGATTGTATTTTATTATACACATTTTACGTTTAAAAATATGGGTCTAATTTTTGCGATATTGAAAGTTAAATTTCTTCAATAGTATATCCAAGGTATAGGGATATATTAGTGGTAAGAGTAGTGTAGGATAAAAAGGAGAATGTATAAAGAGGGGAAGGTCTAGAAAGGTAATGACATGGTAATGGAAGGAGAAGTTACACTATAAGGTTAGATGGAGAAAGCATAATGATTTTATAGGTATCATCATGCTACTAGAAATTACTCCATATGAATCACATGTTGATGATACTACTATAAGGGGTATGCACATGAATATTTTATTGTAAATGATATTATTATCAAATAATATAATTGGTTCATGTTTTTGGTTGTGGGATTTTTCTTCAAAGAGGATTTTCCCATGTACATAATTATGTTATAAATTTATAATTTATACATTTTTCTTGTAACTAAAATTAAATCTATTTTGCATATTTATCTCTTGATAGGTTAATATGGACATTTTTAATGTTACAAATGATACAATTTGTGGTTCTATTTGAACTTCATAACTTTATATTGTTTGTTTCCATATGCTATTAAGTTCTTATATATGTTTCACTTGGTCTTTCCATTTAGGAGCAGGGTATCCATAGCTTTGATTGTTGAAATGGGAAGGCATATTTCATTTACACATAGAACATAAAAATGTATGCAAAATGGAGAAGCAAATCCAATTTGAATTCAACAAATTTGAAAACATTTTAAAAACTTCCAAACAAATCCAATTTGAAAACATTTTAAAAACTTCCAAACAAATCCAATTTGAATTCAAAAAATTTGAAAACATTTTAAAAAATTCTAAAGAAATCCAATTTGAATTCAACAAATTTGAAAAAAATTGCATCTAGGGTTTCGAAATTTAACATATCAATACATTTTAAACTCTAAAAAAATTTAATTTCAAATACCTGGTGCTCATTATGGAAGTTTAGGCTGATGAAGTTTGGAGAGACCAAGTTGAAATTGTGTTCGCCAGAAAGAAGAAATTAGTTCGCTTGCCGTCACGGTCTTGGTTCACCGCACGCAGGGAAAGAAATGGAATTTTAGAAAGTGACATTCGAAATGAGAGCTTTTTGTTTTTTTGTCATATGCAAAGGGGTTCGGTCGAACCCAGGTTTGACCAATGCAATTAAATAAGGTTTTTTTCCCATTTAGGGTTTGGGGTTCGGGCAAACCAGGGGTTCAACTGAACCTCACTAAGGGTTCGGTCGAACCATATGCTTCGGTTGAACCCCTTGAGTTTGAGGAAAAGGAAAAAACCTAAATTTCCTTCCTCATATAAATTGTAAACCACTATTATAAAGGAACCCTAGCTATAACAATGATGAGGTTACAAAAAAATTTCATTAGTACTCTTATGGTTTGGAGGAATCTGGTAACTTGTTTGAGGATAAGAATTATGATGAGATAACTTGTTCATCATTCAACATGCAAGAACATTGATATGATCTAAGGCTTTGTATTGTTGGACCTATTAATGCATATTCAACTCAGGAGGTAGATTCTACTAATTGTTGTTGTACTAATCAAAATGTTTCCTATGGAATAGATTTGGAAAGTTTTATTGCAAATAAGGATAATATTAAATATGTCGATGACATAGGTTCACTCCCAGATGATTATGTTGTACATTGTAACATTGAGAATTTGAAGCCAGTAATTCTAGTTGATAATGATATAGAGTTAAAGGAGATTTCTAACTGTGATACTTCAAATCATGTGGAATAGACAAGAATTTATGATGTATATACAAGACAATATGAAGGTAGAAATGAAGTTGGAAATGTGTCTATCTACTCTTCTAGTGATTATAGTGATTTTGAATGCAGTAATGACTTGAAGGAATTAGACCTTCATGTTGAGAAAGTTTAGGCTCTTATGTCAAGAATGAATATAATAGAAAATCCCTTATTTGATGAGCCTCCATCTTCATCAGTTAATAAAAATGATGATCCTTATTGGTGTAGGGATAATCCACTCTTTGCTGAGAATTCTGATGATGCATCTAGAAAACAAAGTTAGAGTTTGGCCTTAAGGAAATAGAGCAACATATTGATGAATTCCTTGTGGGAATTTCCTATGAGTGTTTTACATTTGATACAAATGTTACAAACAAGGTTGAGTATCATGATGCCAATTGCTTAGAAGGGTATGAATTCTTTTAGTTTTTGACTCAGTTAGGAGACATTTTTATGAAGCATGAAAATGAGATAAATAACAAGGAATTATGTTATTTTCAGTATGAACTTGTTTCATGTTATGAATATAAACATATAAATGTCATGCAAACATGAAATTCTTCAATTTATGCCTGATTATACAATACAAAATGACAAATATGCTAATAATATTATGCTCATAAAGGTTGTGAGAGATGTCGATAACAATGATTGTAATTAGGAAGACTCTTACTTATTCAAGAGGGGCCTAACATTTATTTTGTCAGGAATGAAATCACTCTTATTGCAGTGGTATAACAGGGACAAATGTGGATGCAAGGACATCAGTTCTTATAAAAGGCTAGTTTTTGACAGAGGTAGGACCTTACCCAAGTTTTATGTGGCCTAGTGCCACCAATCAGAGGATAAAGCCTGATTAGACTGAGGCGTGCATACTACAATTTGCATCTCTAAGGAATTTTTCACATTGGTTGTGTGGAGATTGGATCTCCATTTTTAAGTCATTTGGCCTATGTAAATCTTATACATATGTTGTTTCTTTTGTTTTGTTCTTGTTTCTAGTCTGCTTCACTCAAAATTCTGAGATCTCACCATGCCTATAGGAGGCATGTGTCCCCAATTGGAGCCACTGATGGAACCCTAAAAAATAAATTGTTCCATCTTAAATCCTTATTGCATTTGGATATAGGGTTGCTATCTGAGGGTTTAGGGTTTTATTCGTTACAAATGCTTACAGGGTTCTATTTGGTCATTGACTCCTTAATACCTGTTGCTAGTTATTTTGAAAAATCTTATGCCATTCACTATCATTTGGTAACCAATCCCTCAAGCCTAAGTATGAGTCTTCTATTTTATAATGTTAAGTAAAGGATCTCTTGGCCCTTACATCCTTTGCATTTCATGACTTAGAAGTTTTCAAGTATATTATTCTCATGTCATCCTAGGGATCCCCTTCATTAAGAACAAATTAAGTGCACATGTTTGAAGGTTTTCACTTAAGTCCTCACAACCATTGTGTTCTTATCGCTCATCGCTAATTACTTCAAGAGTGCATATTTTGAATCAGCAATGAGCAAAGAGGTGATATTTTTATGTTATCGCAAATTGCTGCTAGAGCTCCTAGATCAAATACACGATGAGTGATACCCTTTGTATTGCTGAAGGATCGCTCATCGCTAATCATTTTCAAGTTTTAAAATCTGTATTAGCGGTGAGCGATGCCCTGGTCCTATGTTCTTGTGTTTTTATCGCTCATCGCAGATGATCATAAAATGATAAGTTAGGGATCAACGATGAGCGATATGATGAAAACTCCTTTACAATCGCATGATCACGGATATGTTTTAAATGCTAAGTTCCAGATTAGCGATCCATGATGCATATTGTAAACTTTGTAAGCCCTCTCATTTCTAATTTCTCACAAAATGTATGAGGAGAATTAGCGATGAGCGATAGCCTTAAGTTTTAATGCTCATCTTAAATTCATTTTAGAACTTGAGTTCTAAATTAGCAATAAGTGATGGTATTCTCTAAAATATTTTTTTTTGCTAGTTTGATATGATCATATGACCGATGTCTTCTGTACCATTTATTTTATGCAGGTGTATGTGTCTAAATCTGATGCCTCAACTACATCTCCCATCGCTGATAGGATCCTAGGTGCAAAGTTTGAACTAGCAGTGCGCAATGGAGGGACGGATGTGACCAAAGGACAAGCCGCAAGACCAAGGGTTGAAGTTTCATTGTAAGGATGTTTACTTCACAGATGAGGCCAATGAAGGATGAGATGCATCTGTGATAGCAAATGACTACTACATGGAATAGGCAATGTGGCATGATCTTGAGGATTTAGCGTAAAGAAAAAGGGAAAGCAATGAAAGGGTTAAGGAACTGTTGATGAAGTTTTAAAACAGGATGATTTAATGCACTAAAAATCATCGCATGAATAATTTCATCGCTAATTGCACCCTAAAACTTGGGGAAGATCAGTGATGAGCGATGAAGCATATAAGTAAATTTTCTCTCTAGAAATTAGATTAGTCTTGTGTACTTCGCTGATATTACTGAAAAGGATAGATTAGGTTGGTGATACATGTTGATAGACAGATTGCAACACTTGAGCTAGCATCACTATTTTCTATAAGCAAGTTGCTAAAAGCATGAAAAAACAAGGCTCATATCACCATGGATGAAGTTTTAAATGCTTTAAAATTGATGCCTTGGACTCAAAGCCGAGCTGTTAAGTTATCAACTCACTCATGTGAGGAACTCTCGAATCATTAATTTTGCATGCTTCAGAATGCTGATTTAATATAGATTGCTTGTTGATCATCTTTTTCATAATTGAGTATGTAGTAAATGAGAGGTGTGGGTTAGTAAGTAATTGCGTGAGTATTGATTATCTTGGAGTCAAGAAATAGAAATTCTTGTCCTAGGCAAGTAGGTCTACCATGGTGGTTCGAGAGTTTGAGAAGCTGATTTTGTTTGAGTTTGAGGAAGATGCTCTTGAGGATGAAAGTGGAACGCAAGGAGCTCATGATACGCCAATTTAGGTAGAATAGGACTTAGAAAATTCAAGGGGTATAGTAACAAGGATAATTACCATCCACGAGACCAGATAGTTTTAGAAGAATTAGTGAAACACATAGAGAAGAGGATGGTGGAATATGAAAAGAAGGGAAGGAGAGAGAATGAGCATTATAAGGCTTATCTGGAAGGATGTAATTCTCCATGTGAGGTTTATAATAACCCTTCAGACAGTGAGGGTGACACTAATCCAGAGGGTGATTATTATCCCCTCTTCCTAGTACCATCAAGGAATTCTGACAAGGAGGTGGTGACAGTTTCTCTAGTCCCACCATGAGAAAAATGTGGGCGAGCATCTTCTGAGGTTGATGACTCAGATAACTGTGCTCTATTTTTGTTTTTGATGAAACCATGCCCTTTCTATTAGGATTGTCCTATTCAACACTCATGTGATTTTTTGTTTTGAGTGCTGATGTGGAATGTTTTCTGGCTGGTATGTAGGAGAAGTGCCAGACTACTTGACCTTTGTGGCATGTATGTTTTTTCTAGACAATGTACAAGTTTGTGCTAGAGCTACTATTGGAGAATCTTCTTTGGTCAACAAGGATGAGGATTCAACACAATTGCAACAAACTATGCTTTTTGAGGAGCTGGTGTGTCTTCATTCAAGGATTATGGAATGTGGTCCTTTACTCTTCCATTTTCCTTAAATGATTGCATGTAACTAACTAGGAATGTCTCAAATTCTGGTACAAATGAAACAAAATGTAAATGTAATTAAGTCTAATGATTGTTGCTCCCTTGTTCTATTAAAGGGATTTTAGGGCTAATCACATGGGTCGGATTTTGAAGTCTCAATAGGGATTTAGGTGAAAGCTAAGTTCAGGAAAGGCACTTTGAACAAAGTACTGATAATAGGCCAATAGTTTGTCTTGGATATGAAATCCTGTATGAAGCGATCTTAAATAAGTTTTATAGAAATTATTGATATCAAAACAAATATTAGTCTAGAAGCAAATACTCTCCTATGTAAGTTCCTTACAAGTTATAAATGAGAAATACTAATGGTGTTATCATTTGTCTTCAAATATTTCATTTGAATGTAGTACTTTGTTTTCAACTTTAATTCAAGGAGTTAATTAAAAAACTTGAATAGGGTTATAAACTTTGTAAGGAATTGCTTAGGATTCATAAGAATTAAATGTTTCAAGCACAATGAGTTTTCATAAATGCAAAGTGGTATGAAAATAGTCCACCTATCTCTAAATTGAGTAATTTGTAAATTACTGATCCTTATATATTAGACTCCATTGCTCCAATTGATGAGACATTGGTCATTTGTCAGAAAATATTTCATAAAATGAACAAATAGTGTTCCTAACCCTAGACTTAAGATAGGACAATATTCAATTAAAATCTTTCCAAGGGTAGTATAGGTAGGACTATCCCCAATTCCTAGCAAATCACTGGTCACCCACTTGAAAATCTGCCAAATCTTTTGTGACAAGGACCCTATTTGCAATAAGTAGGAATTGATCTATGTATAAATGTGTCTTTAATCGAATATATTTCACAAAAACACAATTGGGATCACCCTCCTAGGTTTCACAGAGCCTAAATTGAAGGAGTAAGGACCATAAATTCCAATGCTCATTGTGTTGGCCACTAACCGAGCAGTTCTTCATCATAGGAGTTGGCTACTTCTTAGAGAATTGCTGGGTTCTACTGGAAAAATAACCAACACCATACATCCAATTTTTTTTCAACTAGAGTTTTTTATGCATCATAATTTTCTTCCAATTTGGTTGTCCACAAAATACTTAATCCAATAGAGGACATTTCTTCTATTTTCCCATATATTTATCCATAAATATCCTTAGTGGGAAAAACTCTAAGGGGAGTGCTTTAAAAATGCACTCGTTGAGTTCCAATAGATTTTTCAAAGAATGCCTCTTCAAGTTGATTTGTGGTATTTCTGAGACATTTACTACATTTGAACCATCCATTTCATTTAAAATAAAAATTCTATAGAAGAATTGAATAAGTAGAATACCTCTTGAATTTTCTTCGACAAAGATTAGGGTTTTGATGTTTTGCTTCTAGAAGCCACCTCGAATCCACTTCCTCTTCATCAATTTTCATTTCATTTGCATCAAATGAATTTGTATTCTCAAATACATTTTTAACCCCGTGATTTGACCTATATCAATAAATGTGTCAGTAATAAATGCTTGAGAAAAAGCTATCAAACTTAGAACCTTTTATCCACAATTAATCTACAGATGCTCTACAAACTTTCACATCGTAATATTTCCTTCTTCAACTTTCTTTTATAGATTCAAAAATTTCTTTTGCAAGACATATCTTTTTGCCAAGTCATGAAATATCATATTTCAGGGGGGTTATTAGAATTTTTTGTTATTGCTCCCCCTAAGCCTTAGCATGGGCTTAGTTTCTAAAAGAATTATTTGTATCGGAGATAGGTACAAATGCATTTGTAGTTCCTGAATCATATATGTTCTTAGACTCATTTTTCTTTCTCTATATTTTTTCCATTTCCTTCTTAACCTCAATAGGATCAACTTTCTTTACTGATTCATTCCTCTTTACCAAATTAGACTATCTTCTATTTTTGCTTCTACAAACTTTTGAAATATGTATGGGTTTGTTGCAAAAGTAGCATACAACATTTTTCTAACCAACTGGCTTCTATTCATACTTGATAAATTGGTTAGCCTTATGTCCAAATATATTGCATGTATCAATAGCCATTGAAGGATTGAAACATTCTCCCTATATTATATCTATTCATCATCTAACTTCTACACTCAGTACTCTTATATCCAATTTTCTTGCACGCAAAACATTGTTTAGAGAAGAATATAGGATTTTGATTCATTCTACTCCTACATTCTATTGCTTTATTTCCATATTTGTTGCTTGAAAAAAAAATACCATTGAAAGATGGGCACCTTTGAGCATTTGGTTGTCTAATAGGGGGTCTTCCAGCATTGCTTCTTTGATTTCTAAATTGTCCCTTATTTCCTTGAATTTCCTTTTGATTGTTAACCTCGCTAGATGTTTGATTTTCCTTTGAACTATGTCCTCTCTCAAGTCCCAAATCACCTTTTTCCTTAGAGGGATTTTTTATTGCAAGTAATTCATCAAGAATTGTAGTACTTATTTTGAATTTCTCCTCATGTATACTCGCCTTTTCCAGATCAGATCTAACATTCACCACTTCTTCAAATCTATAGCATTCTTCAGTCTTGTTTTGTACCACTGTATTCATACATTCCCCAATCCTTTTCTTTGCTTCCATTTGTATTTTCAGTCTAATGATCTCTTCATTTGCTTGCTTCAACTATATATTGACTTCCCTATGTCTTTCTCTAACTTTTCTAATTTTTTCTCTCAATTTTTTGATGCATTCATTTGCTTCTCCTTGAATTTCCTTCAAGTTTTTGTTCTCAGTTTTAGCTTTGTCAAGATCTTCAAGTGCAACCTTAAGTTCTTCTTTTTCAAACATGCAATCATCTTCTACATATTCAATTGCAGAAATTTCTTTCAGAGGAAAGGGACACTTCTTGTCTACCATGTGTTCAAACTTCCAAGATCTTCCTCAAGTTGTTAAGATTTTTTGAAGAAACCAAGCTCTAATACCAATTGTTGAACATTCAAAATACTGAGAGGGGGGTGAATCAATATTCTATAACCTTTTGAACATAGAAAATTCAATCACCACACTATACTGACTGAAATAAGAAATGAAAGCATGAATCATCCACAAATACACAAAACACATGAACACCAGGATTTTTTACATGGAAAACCCAAAATGAGAAAAACCACAATGAGGATTAGCTCACAATATATTATATTTGGATATAACATATTACAGCTTGGGCTCACTGCCAGGACACACTGTCCTTATAAGGCTCACAGCTAGAGTTAAGTACAATACAAAAATGTGGCTCATTGCCAAAGTATGAA